>CAIGRO010077987.1:0-37074 GCA_903798355.1 Fraxinus baroniana | reverse complement strand
TTTTTTTTTTTTTTTTGCATCTGCCTTCGTGTATCTTTCAGGTAACTAATTTGCATTTTGGTTTCCTTTAACATGCTTATTTTGCGTTATATGCAGATATCGCATAAGTATAATTTGATATATGTAATTACAAAACTGGGGCTTCTCTTCGTATATGATTTGGAATCTGCCACAGCAGTCTACCGAAATAGGATAAGTCCAGATCCAATTTTTCTGACATCAGAAGCTTCATCAGTAGGAGGTTTCTATGCTATTAATAGACGAGGCCAGGTTTTACTTGCTACAGTAAATGAAACAACACTAGTGCCCTTTGTCAGTGGCCAAGTAAGATTATCAGTTTTACATTTCATATTATATATATCCATTTAACGCTTCTACCCTTGTAAAAATTTGAGTGTTTCGGTTACCCGTCAGTTAAACAATCTGGAGCTTGCTGTAAATCTTGCGAAAAGAGGGAATTTGCCTGGTGCAGAGAATTTGGTAAGATGAATCTCAGATCTTAATGCACTTTCCCCTTTTGTATATTTTCTTGGTTGGAAGGAGGCTGACAATATATTAACTCTATAGCTGCTTGTTTGACAAAGATTATGTGCGTGTTGTTTAATAATGATTAGGCTGGGGTTATTTTTTGATAAGAGGTTACATCAGAAATTTCTTGGAATAATACTTAGGGCTGGGTATTATGTACCTTAGAATCAACCCTACTAGCCAAAGTAGTCTTATTCCTTTGAAACTCTCCTTACCAATTTGATAATAGTTGCATGTGCTATACAACTCAAAAATTAGGCCATTACTTTAATTTTACTTCGTTATCTTGCATTCACTCCCTTGTATCACCTACTTAATATTACAGAAAACTGTGCAACCAAACTTTACTCCCATTTTTGTTTCTTGCTTGATATTTAAGCTACTGTCGCATATACTTTATTTATTTATGTATTATACTTGGAGACCAAGCACTCACGATTTTTGTCTTCTTAAACTCTCTCAGGTTGTACAACGCTTCCAAGAATTGTTTGCTCAAACAAAGTATAAAGAGGCTGCTGAGCTTGCTGCGGAATCTCCACAAGGCATCCTTCGGACACCAGATACAGTAGCCAAATTTCAGGTACGTCTTGTCCTTTGGCTGTCTCGTCCGCTCCCCTCTGATCATGTATGGTTGAAAGGACATACATCTTCTCTTACCTTGATGGAAGCTAACGATCCGCACTGAAATGTACTTGCAGGAAGTAATATGATTTAGCACATTTTACTTATGTGAGGGGGAAGAGGAGAGTTTTCTAAAAATAGTGTTATTTTTGCAGAGTGTTCCTGTTCAAGCTGGACAAACCCCACCATTGCTACAGTACTTCGGAACACTACTGACGAAAGGAAAGCTCAATGCTTTTGAGTCTTTGGAGTTATCTCGCCTTGTCGTGAACCAGAACAAAAAGAATCTTTTGGAGAACTGGTTGGCTGAGGATAAGCTGGAATGTAGTGAAGAACTTGGAGACCTTGTGAAGGTTATTTCCAAGTTAATTTGAAGTATTTATTATTTTAGATCTTGTGCAATGTCAAATTTTTGTGCTGTTTTCTCCCTTTTCACGCGATAATAATCCCTCTCATTTATATAGACTGTGGACAATGATCTTGCACTGAAAATATATATTAAAGCAAGAGCTACTCCAAAAGTTGTTGCAGCCTTTGCTGAGCGCAGGGAGTTTGATAAAATCTTGATATACTCCAAGCAGGTCAGTTACAATTTCATTGCAAAATTTTTACCTTTTCACTTCAAGATAATTAATGTTTCAATCAGTCACCATTCATAGGAGAATGCTACTGTAATTGATCTTCACACTCGCATAATGTTTTATGAACAATTGAATTTATGTCGATTCAGGTTGGGTATACACCTGATTATCTGTTTCTTCTGCAAACTATTCTCCGATCAGATCCTCAGGTATGCTTGGAACTGCATAAAATAATGTTTGTCAATATAATATCATGCATTATGCTGCATGAATAATTTCCCTTTTCAAATTATGCCCATTGTTTTAGATTGAGACTTTATATCTGGAAAATAGTAAATAATTGGACTTGTCTTTGTAGGGAGCTGTCAATTTTGCTCTCATGATGTCCCAAATGGAAGGAGGTTGTCCTGTTGATTATAATACCATTACTGATCTCTTTCTTCAGGTCTGATTTGTTTTCTTGTGGTTTGTTTGAAATTCTGCATGGCCTACAGTGCTAACTCTTTAGTTGACCTTTTGTTGCTCTCTTATACATGGCTGTAAGCCCTAGTTATATGTCAGAAGTTTGTGCTTACACACCAGTTAAGTCTAATATCTTTCTTTTCCAATCATTTTTGTTCATCAGAGGAACTTGATCCGCGAAGCAACAGCATTTTTGTTGGATGTTCTGAAACCCAATTTGCCAGAGCATGCGTTCCTCCAAACTAAGGTTCACTTTGTCTAGTTTTTACACTTTATAATTAACCTCATATATCGATCTGGTTGATATTCATTGTCATGACTTGCATTTATATTCAGGTTCTGGAAATCAACCTTGTGACCTTTCCTAATGTGGCTGATGCTATTTTAGCTAATGGAATGTTTAGTCATTATGATCGGCCACGCATTGCCCAGCTTTGTGAAAAAGCTGGTCTTTACATGCGAGCTCTTCAGGTTAAATTTTAACCTTGTGTATGTTATTAATATATTCTCAAATTTAACATATACATATATTTGATATATTAGTTATCTATGTGATTAAACGATGTATCATACTTGCAGCACTACACTGAACTGTCAGATATCAAACGTATCATTGTGAATACTCATGCAATTGAGCCACAGGTTAAGATACTCTACTTATTGTGTAATTTTGTTCCTTCATAATCATTTGTTGCATTGCTGCTGAGTAATGTAGCCAATTTCAGGCTCTTGTGGAATTTTTCGGGACACTTTCACGGGAATGGGCATTAGAGTGCATGAAAGATCTTTTACTGGTCAACTTAAGAGGCAACCTTCAAATAATTGTCCAGGTAACAATTACTGTGTTATATATGTAATGTGATGTCACCTGTCTAAGCTTTGATGAGTGTGTTGTCATTGTAGAAATGTTCAGAATTCTTCTTTGAAATAAACTAGGAAATATAGAACTTCAGATATGTCAATACACTCTCTGGAAGTGATTTCTTTTCCCTCTTACATTGCCAATATTAACTAGCTGTTTTTGTAGGTTGCAAAAGAATATTGTGAACAGTTGGGCGTTGACGCATGTATTAAGATCTTTGAGCAGTTCAAGTCGTATGAGGGGTTATATTTCTTTTTGGGATCATATTTGAGCTCCAGGTAAATAATAAAAGAAAAAATTTCTTCCTATAGCTGTAGATTGACCAGTTTTATACTTTAAATACTTGCTCATTTGAGCATTAATTATTGGTATATTGCAGTGAGGACCCTGACATCCACTTCAAGTACATTGAGGCAGCTGCTAAGACTGGACAAATCAAGGAGGTAGAGCGTGTGACAAGAGAATCAAATTTTTATGACCCTGAAAAAACAAAGAACTTTTTAATGGAAGCCAAACTTCCAGACGCTCGACCACTGATCAATGTATGCGATCGCTTTGGCTTTGTTCCAGACCTCACCCACTACTTGTATTCAAGCAATATGCTCCGTTATATTGAAGGTTATGTGCAAAAGGTATGATTTTATTGAAGATCTCTTATCATATGCAGAAAATCGTAATCCGTGCAACTGAACATGTCTGGCTTTCTGTGTAGGTCAATCCTGGAAATGCTCCTTTAGTTGTTGGGCAGCTCCTGGATGATGAGTGTCCTGAAGACTTCATTAAAGGCCTGATTTTATCTGTCCGTTCTCTGCTTCCAGTCGAGCCTTTAGTAGAGGAGTGTGAGAAAAGGTAGCCTTTCCACTGTCTTGCTGTATACTTGCAGAAGTTTTTATATTTATATCTAATATCCTTACACTTGTATGGTATGCAGGAACCGGCTTCGCCTGCTAACTCAGTTTTTGGAGCATCTTGTGAGTGAGGGAAGTCAAGATGTGCATGTCCACAATGCTTTGGGTAAAATCATAATAGACAGCAACAACAACCCAGAGCACTTCCTCACCACCAATCCGTATTATGATTCACGTGTTGTGGGTAAATACTGTGAGAAACGCGATCCTACCCTTGCTGTTGTTGCCTACCGGAGAGGGCAATGTGATGATGAACTTATTAATGTTACAAATAAGAATTCTTTATTCAAACTACAAGCTAGGTCTGTGATTTGTGTAGTTGTACTGCAACATTTACTTAGTTTGATATTCTCTATAAGTTTATCCATGCGTGATGTTATTTCAGGTATGTAGTTGAAAGGATGGATGGTGATCTGTGGGCAAAAGTTCTTGACCCTGAAAATGAATTCAGAAGACAGCTCATTGATCAAGTTGTATCTACTGCTTTGCCTGAAAGCAAGAGCCCCGAACAAGTATCTGCAGCTGTTAAAGCCTTCATGACTGCTGACCTTCCTCATGAACTAATTGAGTTGCTTGAAAAGATTGTGCTCCAAAACTCTGCATTTAGTGGAAACTTTAACCTGCAAAACTTACTTATCTTGACAGCAATTAAGGCAGATCCATCCAGAGTTATGGATTATATTAACAGACTTGATAACTTTGATGGCCCGGCTGTTGGGGAAGTGGCTGTTGAAGCTCAATTGTATGAAGAGGCGTATGCAATTTTTAAGAAGTTCAATTTGAATGTCCAGGCCGTTAATGTGTTACTGGATAATATTCGAGATATTAACCGGGCTGTTGAGTTTGCATTCCGTGTTGAAGAAGATGCAGTTTGGAGTCAGGTGGCTAAAGCTCAACTCAGGGAAGGATTAGTGAGCGATGCGATTGAATCATTTATTCGTGCTGATGATGCCACCCAATTTCTGGAAGTTATCCGTGCTGCGGAGGAAGCAAATGTTTATCACGACTTGGTGAAGTATCTTCTGATGGTTAGGCAGAAAGCAAAGGAGCCCAAGGTGGACAGTGAGCTCATTTATGCGTATGCTAAGATTGATAGGCTGGGTGAGATTGAAGAGTTTATTCTCATGCCAAATGTTGCCAATCTCCCAAATGTTGGTGATCGCTTGTATGATGAAACGCTATATGAGGCAGCTAAGATAATTTTTGCTTTTATCTCTAACTGGGCCAAATTGGCATGCACACTTGTCAAGTTGAAGCAATTTCAAGGTGCTGTTGACGCAGCACGTAAAGCTAATAGCTCAAAGACATGGAAAGAGGTCTGTTTTGCTTGTGTTGATGCTGAAGAGTTCCGATTGGCTCAGATATGCGGACTCAATATCATTGTACAGGTATATTACCACAACATATAAGTTGTTATTTTAGGACTCTTTCTTACAGAGTTAATATCTTGATCAACTTGTATCTTAGCTTAAGCTGCAAAGGGAGTGGACTTCTGGTCCTTGTTTATTTTTGCTCAAGCATTTTTGATATTAGATATTTCAGAACTCACTGAATATACTATGTGAATGTGATTCCTTTAGGTTGATGATCTGGAAGAAGTCAGTGAATTCTACCAGAACAGAGGATGCTTTAATGAGCTTATATCTCTTATGGAGAGTGGCTTAGGATTGGAACGTGCACATATGGGCATCTTTACAGAGCTTGGTGTCTTGTATGCTAGATATCGTTATGAGAAGCTTATGGAGCATATCAAATTATTCTCTACCCGTCTTAACATTCCCAAGCTGATCCGAGCATGTGACGAACAGCAGCACTGGAAGGAACTAACTTATTTGTATATTCAGTATGATGAGTTTGATAACGCTGCCACCACTGTCATGAATCATTCTCCAGAAGCCTGGGATCACATGCAATTCAAAGATATTATAGTCAAAGTTGCAAATGTGGAGCTATATTACAAGGCAGTGCATTTCTATTTGCAAGAGCACCCTGAACTCATTAATGATGTTCTGAATGTCCTTGCCCTTCGTGTTGATCACACACGTGTGGTGGACATAATGAGAAAGGTTCATATTACTGTTTGAATGGGTTATTTCCTTTCGCAAATCTCAATGCTTGGTTTTGAGTCATTAATTTTCTGCTGATATATATATATATATATTTTTTTTTAAAAAAACTTCTGCATCATTTAGGCGGGCCACCTGCGTCTTGTTAAGCCATACATGGTTGCGGTTCAGAGTAATAATGTGTCTGCTGTGAATGAAGCTCTTAATGAGATATATGTGGAGGAGGAGGATTATGACAGATTGCGTGAATCAATTGACTTCCACGATAACTTTGATCAGATTGGCCTTGCACAAAAGGTGAAGTGTAATTGAATTATTTCACTTTACTTTCTATTCTTGTATCTCGGGGCTAATTTATGCCATTTATGTGGGCTTGAGCAGATTGAGAAACATGAGCTCCTTGAAATGAGGCGTGTTGCTGCTTACATTTATAAAAAGGCCGGTAGATGGAAGCAATCCATTGCATTGTCAAAGAAAGATAACCTTTACAAGGACGCAATGGAGACTGCTTCACAATCTGGCGATCGTGAACTTGCGGAAGAGTTGCTTGTTTACTTCATTGATCAGGTATCATTTGGCTGTAATAGCTGGACATTTTTCTTTTTAACATTTAAATCTTCACTAAAGAAATGTGCACAACAATGGAAACTTTAATATTTTTGTCACTGCTCATCTTGAATTCAATTTTGACATTTCAAGTTCAAGCTACATTCTTATTTATGAGGAATTCCATGGATGTTCTTAGTTGTTTTGAACGCTGAATTTTTTTCTTCTTCCCTTTATTTTTATTTTAATTTTTTAAGTTTCTACTGTGCAGATAAATTTGTTTCCCTGTTGTAACAGTAGTTTGTATGAGCTTATTTGACAAGCTGTATTTTGCATTGCAATTCTAGATACTGCTTGGGGATTGGCATGGAAGAAAATTTTCTTCCCTTGATGATAATCTTTCCTTTAGTTGGTGAAATTTCGGTCAATTTGTTACTTGGAGCCGTGGATACTCTTTGAAAACTTTTACCTCGTGTCCAAAGTAAAATGTTGGCAATGTTACCTACGGTTTTCAAACTGGGCGACCGTGTCTTAGTTTGAATGTTGTAATGCAGTAAATTAACATTTTCCTTGTGTGTTCTGAGTTTGTGGTTAATGAATGGTTTTTGCAAATTTAATTTGTCTGACAAGGTTACTTCAATAGAAGCAACATTGTTAACTGAATTGTCAACTGCCGTAATTTAATATCTAAATGGCTGTTCATGTACCTCTTCAGGGAAAGAAGGAATGTTTTGCATCATGCCTCTTCGTTTGTTACGATTTAATTCGCGCAGATGTTGCCCTGGAACTTGCATGGATGAATAATATGATCGACTTTGCGTTCCCATATGTGTTGCAGGTGATTCCTTCTCCGTCTCCCCTCTCCCTCGTGTGCATTTGTGTTTTTGGGGATCTTTTGATACTTGTATCTCAGAAACAATTGTGTGCGCCTTTTTTATGTTCTTCACTAGATTGGTCATGCACTTGTAGTATAATGTCTGAGGTCCATGTGCATTGACTTTGCTCTGCGTGACCTGGAGCTGTCTTAAGAGTATGCACTTTCCATGTACAAGTTGGGTTTCACATCTTGCCTTTCTTGCAGTTCATCCGTGAATATACAGGGAAAGTCGATGAATTAATCAAGGACAAAATTGAGTCTATTAACGAAGAGAAGGCTAAAGAGAATGAGGAGAAGGATATTATTAAACAGCAGGTATATATTCCAGGAACCTAAATTCTTATCATGGATTGCACTCGCAAGACACATCTGATATGATGTATCTTTCTATAGGATTTGACAAAGGGGTGTATTATTCACACCCCCAAGCTCATTTTGGGCACTACAACATTTTTTCTTTTATGACAACAATAACAGAATAACTGTTAATCCTAGCAATCATCGCATCTTCTGTCAAACCCTAGCAATCTTTGGGGATCGATTATGCTTTCCTTTTGTTATATTTCACTTACAACTATGGATTCATTTTACACCTCGGCATTGGATCTTGTTTGATGCTTAAATCTTTTCAATGCCCCCAATAATGCAAGTTTTGAAATTTTGAATGTTTTCCCAAATTTGTTGATTAGAAATTTCAAAGAACTAATTTTAGTTTGTTATTTCTTGCAGAATATGTATGCCCAGTTGCTGCCTCTTGCTTTGCCTGCACCGCCTATGCCAGGTATGGGAGGCGGGTTCACTGCACCACCCCCACCCATGGGTGGAATGGGCATGCCTCCAATGCCACCATTCGGCATGCCACCAATGGGATCCTACTAACGTGTGGACGGTTTCATTGGTGGAAATTAACATTACACTTGTTTAAAAGTAGTTTGAAAAGGAGCATAGCATTTGCTAGGGGTTTTCCTTGTGTTTTCTGGTCTGATTCATACCCCTTTCGCTTTAATCAAAAGCTGTTGGCGGACAAATGGTGGTTGATATTAAAAAAAAAAAAGGTCATTTGAACCGTCTATCATAGCGCGGATGTATTTCTTTGCATTATTCTTTGGTAGAAGAGGCATTTTTGCAGCTATAGGCGACAAGCCGAGGAGACTGTATTTTGTAAAAGCAAATGGACGATTTGGATGTTACATTTTTCAAGTCATTTTGTAGCTGTTTGCCTGTTTGATTGATTTTCTATGGATATTTATCTATAATCGGATGCTTTTGTTTGTGGCTATTCCTCTGCATGCACAAATTCTTATGTGATAATATTAAACTATTATTTTTGTTCTTGCTGATAAAAATCGTCTCTCCTTGTCTTTACTGTGTACTGAGATATGGATGTTATTAAGCGCTCCATTTTTGTAAGAAAAGTTATTTTAGAATAGCGATTTTTTTTAGAATGAGTGGTTAAAAAATAAGGAATTTTTTTCGATTTATATGTAAAATTATTTTATGAGAATGTGGTTGAAAATGAGTTTTTGAAAAAATGAAAGCCAAAATTAGGAGGATAGTTTTATTTTTAGTTTTTTTCTTTCGATTGAAAGTTTAAACACGGGAAAATCCTCTGGTATCGATCCTTGGAAATTTGGATATAAATTCAACTACAGGAAAGCTAATATAATTGCAAGACGATGATTGAAATTTTGACTACTTGAAATGGTAAGACTTTCGATTTTACATATGATAATCTACTTTAATTCAATGTATGGCACAAGCTTTTCCATAATTGGGCGCTCTTAGATTGAAAAAGGCTAGGCTAGACTAAATTTTATAATACTCGTAATAAATAAAATAGACCAGTCGTTGGGAAGGTAACATTATTCATTATAATTATACAAGGAATACATAAAAACTAAACAGTATGTTATTTTGTTAACTAACGCGTGTGAAATAACATTACATAAATTATAGTTTTTAAATATTATATGTGAAATCCATTGGCCGTAACCTCATTTTTGTCTCTTTCAAAATGCCAAAGCTGGTTGAACATAATGGTGTAAAGTTGAACGAATCGTGGGCTCACACAAGTTGACTCTCTACTTAAAAAAAAAATAAAAAATAAAAAATCATGAGCTGACTCGCCTCGCCCTTTGGGACGAGTCGAGCCCAACTTTCCTTAGGTGGGGTGAGGTGAGATGAGCCAAGCCAATTTATCTTCCTGGGCTCAACATAGCTCTTAAATGGTTAATGCTATTCCAATTATATACTTGATGCTATCAAAAATCGCACATGCTGAAGTCCGAGCTTGACGACTGAGAATGAACACGAGCAAGATCCTCCAATACCTGAAACAAAGGCGTTGAGGTTGATCCTCATCACCCCTCCGATGCTTAAGTCAGACAAAGATAATGAAGAGAGCAAATATGCTGTAAACTATGTGTAAAACGTACCTTGATAATGGATTGGGATGATGTATTTATAGAGGCGGGTGGTGGACTCCTAGTAGGACTACAATGTCTGGACTCCTAGGAGTTCTAGTGCATTTGGAGTTATAGTTTGGCTAACCTAGAGTTTCTTGGGTGTTTGGTTAGGATGGGATTCTAGCGTGTAGATATACTTCATCCCAAGGAAGGTCTCTTCTATGACCAGGTACGGGCGATCTTATGGACGAGGAGTAACAGGCATAACGGGTCTTCAGCCTTCTGGTCGATCAGTGTGCTGATCCCGAGGACAATATCCCGAGGAGTATGTGTCCCGTTGGGATGAATGAGGCCACATGTCCTCAGGACATGTGCTCGAGCTCGATCATAAATGGGTATCATCAATACTGTATTCTCTTAGACTCGATTCATATTGAAAATCTCTCTCTTTAAATGTAAAAGTACGTTTATACTCCCTTTAAATAACAAACAAACAAAAATGGAGGAAAATGGTATAATTTTAGGCTTTAAAGGGTAAGGATGTCACAGTCCTATCAAATAAAATTTGGCTTTTCAACAATTTAATTGATGCATGAATAATAGCTGTCATAGGTTGGGGACGAGGTGGTCATAGCGAGCAAAGATTGAAGATCTGTCTTAAAAGTAACCCTTATTTTGGTTGTTGGGATGAAGTGAAACAAATGTAAACCAAACCGCCACAGTTTCGGGGTCCTAATCTCAACCGTTTACATAACCTCCTCTCGCATTTTGTAGGAAAATCCGTTACCAATTCTATCAGTTGCACAATTAATAATATATCATGGTAGTTACATTTTATACACCAAACCAAAACTGACTAACCAACAATATCAAAGTTGTTTCCCCCACACGGTTCGTACACACACCCATAAACATATATATATAGAGAGAGAGATGAATATATGGTTTAGAGTGAAAGAAATGGAAGGTGGTGGTGGTGGTGGAGAAAAAACAAAAGGGTCATGGAGTCCTCAAGAAGATGCTACACTAGTAAAGCTAGTACACGAACATGGGCCACGTAACTGGTCTTTGATAAGCCTCGGGATTCCGGGTCGGTCTGGAAAGTCGTGCCGACTGCGGTGGTGCAACCAGTTGAGCCCGGAGGTGCAACACCGTCCATTTACGCCATCGGAAGATGCTACCATCTTGCGGGCGCATGCTATGCATGGTAATAGATGGGCCACTATTGCACGCCTCTTGCCCGGGAGGACTGATAATGCTATCAAGAATCATTGGAATTCGACGCTTAGAAGAAAGCGTAAGAACAACAATGATGACAAATCGAGTTGGGATGAGTCGGGAACCGTGTCGGCCGAGCGGGAATCGGGATGTAAGAGAAGGCAGTGTTCACATGCGTCGCAGGAGCAGAGTGGTTATGGTGGGACTGAAGAGACTTCGATTACGTTGACGTTATTGCCCCCAGGGGATGGAACGAGAGACTCAGACGCGGAAGAGAAAGTGGAGATGATAAGGGAGGAGGTAGAGGGGAAATCGACGGTGGATATGGAAGAGACTTGTTTGGTGACGATAATGCAGAGGATGATAGCACATGAAGTTCGTAGTTACATTGACAAATTACGAGGTCAGGGTGGGCTTGGGCTTGGGCTTGGGCTTGGAAGCCCAGAAAGGTCTGTAAATTGATTTTGTTTGTTAATTACTAAGAATGCTCTCTTTTCTTTTGAGAAATTGCTATTTTGCGATCATGTCAGATTTTAAACCATGAATATATAGTGATTTAATCGAGTCTAGTAATAAAAAAAAAAAGGATCTTCGTTAAAATTTATTTTAATTTTAATCTATGCATAGTGTTTATTCTCAAAATAGAAATGTGACAAAGGTAAGCCAGATATCTATTTTTGAAATGACACTTATATTAACAATGACTTACGAGTGAATGACATTAACCTATCACAAACCCAAAATGTGAAATATTGAACAACTTAATGCAATGTCTTCTATGCTTACCTATTGCATGGTGAGGGAATCACCGTCATGTAAAAAAAAAACATTTTAATCAGAGGTGCCTGAAAGAGAAAAAAGACAATAATCGATGCTCCTCTCACAATAATTTAGTAACTCGAGCTTTCCATCTCAAGTATCAAGCAATAATGGTCATTTAAGCAATTCAGTAGCACGGGACGAAACTCATGAACATATATAGTGAGGAAGGCACAAATACAAGATAAAACTCATGAACATAGTAAGGAAGGCCGGCACTTCGTAAATAAAAGTTGTGACTTAAGGTTCGTTTGATTGTAAAAGTGAAAAATGAATAGAAAGAAAATGTTTTACAGAAAATTGATTTGCCTAGAAATTGATTTGTTGAAAATTGTAATTAATTGTGCTTGATTGGTATAATTTTTCATGGAAAATGTTGAAAGTTTGGTGTCCGTTTGGTTTCATTTTTATGAAAATTATACATTAAAGTGATAGGTTTTTTCTACTATTGGGTCTAGAATTTGTTCCAATTGTCAAAAAAAAAAAATTGAAAAAAAAATTATCGTACCGAATACCATTCGTTTGACTTTGCTTTGTATGAAAATTGTCAATAAAAGTGATACATTTTTTTTTTCCTATTGTGTCTAGAGTTTTTTTCAATTGCCAAAAAAAAAACTTGGAAAACTTTTTTCCACCAAAACATCACCAAAACATCAAGAATATATTTTCCTCAAAAAGGTGGAAAATGAGAAAATGTGGAAAAAAATTCCTGGAAAAATTTTTGCCTATCAAACACTACAAAAAATTTTCATGGAAAATATGGCGTATCAAACGGACCCATAGTGACTTTTTCCTTTGTAATCGAGTATTGACCATTAGGGTCCATGGATTTAATTCTACACATGAAGAACTACTTGTAATGTTGCAATCTGGCGTTTCTGATGTTGAAACGTACTATTGAGTTTACTGATTTCCAGCTTTATACTGGAAATGTTTTGTGTTGTTTTTAAATCCGAAAAAACATCTCTTCCTTTCTATAGGCACCAAAATTATTCACCAAATTCACAACTTGTTAAGATTTGGAATTTCATTTTAAAATATCAATCTTGTTAAGTGGAGTAGCTCAATCTCTATAAACTGATCCATATTTTCATCTTTATTGATATTTTATCCCTAACATTAAAAATGAAAACACGGACCAATTTATAAGGGTTTGGATTACACCTCTTGATAAGATCGACATTTTAAGATAGAAACTCAAGTTTCAACATGTATTTGAGCTCATTAAACTCCAACGAACAATTGATCCGATTAAAACTAAAAAATGAGCACACGAGTTTCAAGATTAGTTTACTCAAATGAGCCATCATTTTGCATGGCATGTTAAGAGATAAAATCCCACATCGAATAAAGATGAAAATACAGATCAATTTATAAAGATTTGAGCTACTCTATTAACTTTTTAAAATGGAACCCCAAGTCTTATCACAACTGAGCTTTTTATAAACGAATTGGTAAGGGCTTAGAGAAAAAAATTTGGTCTAGTGTGGGTTATTAGTTTTAAATTTAGAATATCTTCCAAGTGCTAAGTGACCTTTGGAAGAAGAACTTTTGGTCGGGAGAAGAAAATTTGCTTTGCAACTTTGGAAGGATTTCAATAGATTCAATCAAAAAGACGGGCGTTGCTCGCTCAACAAGTCCGTAGAGTGATTCTACTCTGATCAATCGAAAATATGGAGGGAGTCTTTATTTTTGTTTTAATTATGCGTTTATGTCTTTAACGAGTGGATTTTTAAATAGTAGTGCATGTCTTGTGGACGTAGACACTCACCAAACCACATCAACAATTCTTGTATTGTTATTTACAATTTCCGGGCAAATTAATTAAGTCGAACGGATCTAACATATGTTACACCTCGACTGAAAATTTTAATTTTCCGTAGATCTCCCTCTTCCATTTTAAAATGTTAATTTCGTTAAAAGAGTTGACCCAACATGGAATATTAACTTATAAGAACTATATCTACAATATATATGCATAATGGAGTTAGTAAGTGAACCGAGATACCTTAACATTTCTGCCATTAATTCAAGAAAATGAAAATCATAAACAGACGAGAGAGAGAGAGATTATGGAAAGGGATATTGGCTAAGCTGATCAAATGACAAGCAATCCTGGCCGTTGAAGGCCTCTACCATGTCATTCACAGGGCACATATTGGCTCCATCATTCGAAAACAAAACAGTCTGATCAACATAATAGGCTAGACGAGCTCTAGCAAGAATCAGATCATGTTGAAGCTCTTCCATCTTCTTCTGCAGCGAAGCTATCGCCCCGAAGCAACCGTAAACGGGGTCACTGAGGCGCACGTCCGCCTCGTAAACGAGCGTATTCACGGCTTCTTCCCGTTGCTCCTCCGGCACCTCGTTTAGGATCTTGCTCACTTTACTTGCTCCAAACACCTTGTGTACCTTTGAGAATTTATTCTGCTCGTCGGATCCGAAATAGGGTGCAAATTGACAAGTAGGAGTGCACCTTCGCTTCAACAACTTGCAGGCTGCACAGGAAGAGCCTGAACGGGGCTCCTGATGACTCTTCATGCCTCTTCTTAATCTGCATCCACTTCAATTCATGCTATTTGACACTTTATATATGGGTATTATTAATGCATAGTACTACCACCATATTATAAAGATATGTTTGTTTCTATTTTCACACCCAGATTTTAATATGATTAATATGGTCAAAAATATAGAATTTTCTTACATTTTTCCTAATATACTCCTACGTTAAATAATTATTTAAATATGATTAATTTATATTATTGATAACAAGTACATCAAATTAGGATAAATTAAAAAATTAAAAAAATATATATTCTTTCAATAAGGAAAGTAGCTTATAATTTAGGATAAGCGAAAAAAAAAAATCAAACATCTGCTACACGTACCTAATTTTTTACCTAATGGATTACCGAATTGACAAGTTACGGCCGCCTATTGGGGGGCACCTGTGGACCCAGGCGCCCCTCAATAGGGGCCGCCACTTGTCAATTTGATAAAAGATTAGGTAAAAAATCAGGTATAAATAGAATTTTCCATACTTCGATTGCAGCTAAATTAGAGTTTGAAAAAACTTGTTTGGCCACAAATTTTATTTTATTGACTTTTCTATTGTTTGCGAGTAATGTTGACAAATTAATGTTTGGTTAGGCCTAAAAAAATAAGCAAATTGACTTTTTAAAGAAATATTGGAAATAATGCTTTTAAAGTTGCAAATATTGAACTAAAATTAAAATAAAGAAAGTAACTTGTGAAGAAAACTGACAGTTTGTAGGAAAGTGCTACACTCATATATTGCTAGACTTTAAAGTCACTTTTAAGCAAATTTAGCTAATATTTGGAAAACAATGTAGTAACTAAAAAATTACTTCTACTACTCAATCAAGTCAAATTTTAATTTTAATCGCCTATTCAAAATTATTACTCTTTGTTATACACACATTTCTTGGTCCCACCATCATCTATGACAGTTTAAAAGTTTTTTTGTTCATAAATCAAGTAATAATTCAAATTTTAAATATTATAAAAATTAAATTATTTTATATATCCACCCCCACCATCATCTACCCTTGCCAATTTCACTCCTCAAACACTAATCATTTTCTTCTCTTCTTTATCTCTCTTCTTCATTCATTAATTTGATTATTTGTGACCATGAAATAAGTTGTGATGTATAAATTTTTTGATTTATGACCAAAAAATAATATTGACCTGTTAATTTGATAATTTGTGATTGATAAATAATTTGTGACCTGTAAAATTTGTGATTTGTCATTGAAAAATAATATGTGACCGATAAAGACACCGTGACCTATAAAATTTGTGATCGAGAAATAATGTGACTCATTAATTTGATAGTTTGTGATCTATAAACTTTGTAATTTGTGACTATGACGTATATAATTGTTACTAGTATATAACTGTGACCATAAATTGTATAATATTTGTGATCTTAATATATTTAATTAATAAATTAATTATTTAATAGAATTTAATTAAGATCTATTTTTTAAATAATAAACATAATTTCTTAATTTTGAAAATTATATTTTGCAACTACCTTATACATGAAATTCTCCCCATGATATACAACTTGTTTTAGCTCAATTCCATCGTTTAGGGTTTTCTAAAACACGTTTTTCGTTATTCAGAATAATTTTCTTAATTTTAATTAGATTACGATTTTCATTTTGTCTAGATTTTTATTTTATCTTTAATTGTTATCATTATTTAGAGTTAGTTGTTAACTAGAAGTTTAGTTATTATTCAAATTTTATTTACTGCTTTAAATATGAATAGTAAACTTTATGACAATTAGTTAAATTTTGAATCAAAATAAAGAATCTTGGCGTGTTTGTTGGAGATTTTCATTCAATTTTGAGCAATAATGTGACTGTTACAGTCAACAAGTGGGGGCCACATTAGAGAGGATGAGTCAAATATGGTGGGCTGCTCTGTTGGGTAACGGACAAAAAATTAATACTAATTGATTTGAGAATTTCTGACATACAAGTAAAGAAATTGTGGTTTGATTTCAACCAGCCCCTATTTGACAACCACTAAAATGAGTTATTGGGGGAAAATAAGTTTTACAATAGTGATTTTTTGAAGAACCTGTGATTAAAAAGTTGAAAAACGTTTTTTAAATTTACATGTGAAATATTTTATTGCAAAAATATATGGTTGAAATTAAGTTTGATAAAATAAATAAATACATAAATTATTTTAATGGTGGACAAACATTGGATAAATTGCTTCACCAAAGTCAACACATGATTAATCAAAAATGTCAACAAAGTTGTAGAGTTTCCCTCCTCTCAATTTTTAAAGTTCATCCATGCCTCACTAATAGTCTCTTGCTCAAGCTTAAGCACATGGTGAGCCAACAATGATTGGGAGATTCAAAAAGAAAGTATATTTAGAAGATTGTGCCATTAGCAAACTGTACGGAGAGATCAATTTAAGAAAGTGATGGAATCATAACCGGAAAGCAACTCCAATTAAGTAAAGGGTTTCTTAGAAGAGAAAATCTTGTGTCCATCGGCATTGAGAGCGTTAGACTAATCCTTTTTAAAAAGGTTAATCTTTCTACTAAAGTTCTAATTAGCAACTTTAGAAAGAAAAAGCAAAAATGTGTTTGGGAAAGAAAACATATTTGGCTAAGTTCATACTTCTAAATAATTTTACTTTGATTTTAGGTGGAGATGCCAAAATTAAATAAGGGCATGTTGGATTCTACATCTTGTAGAAGATCTTCTCGAGGAAATTATCTTAAACCGTGTTTGAAACTAAGTTCTAAAAGAGTTTTCTCTTTCAAGAGAACTATTATGTAATTAGCCAGTCGGATTTAAAAATGGTTTTTGTGTCTCAAAAGCCACGCCAACAGGGAAAATTTCATAAGTAAGTGATTAAGTATCACCCATTTCAAAATTAAGAATAGAGGTTTTAAATTTCAAAAATCAGATTTTTATTAAAAAAAATATTTATTATTTAATTGATTAATTATAGATTTTATTAATTAAATATATTAAGGTCACAAATTTATACAATTTGGTCACAAATTAACCATTTAATTATTTTTCGATCACAAATCAGAATTTTTATGTCACAAATTATTTTACGATCACAATTTAAAATTTTTATAGGTCACAATTTGTTCATCGATCACAAATTATACATTTAAAAGTCGCAATTTATTTATCGGTCACAAATCACAAATATTATAAGTCACAACTTATTATATAGTCACAAATTATCAAATTACGATCACAAATTAACAATTTTTTAGGTTACATATTATTTTTTTGTCACAATTTATCTTTTTTATTGGTCACATATATTGTTTATTGGAAATAGTTAACCACTTTAATGGTCATAATCAACAACATAAGTTGTGACCACCACCAATGCTTGCGACAGTCACCTCGTCACTGCCTCTAGCAGCAGCACCGTCGCCGCCTAATAGCAACATTACCATCTCAAACAAACCAACACCACAACCTCCCAGCACCACGTCACAACCTCCAACAAACTACCACTTCACAATCTCTGCAACGCACACCTCCACCACGACTGCACTGACGTCGTTGCCGCATCTACCATCGCTGCCACACCATTTTCAACCATTTCCAACCAACACTCCTTCACAAACATGTTAACAATCATGGTACTAACACCTCTCTGCCACCGTCGATCCAACATTATCACTGCACCAGCAACTGGCCAAAGGGTCTCCCTACTGTCAAATTCACCCTCACTCTGTCAATGTAATCGATCATCATCGCCTTTACCCACCCGCCCCGCCAATCCCTGTGCCCCGCCCCGCCTTAGACGGGCCGGGGCGGAGCCTTGCCCCATTTGTATTTTTTTTTAAATAAAAAATTTCCATATTCAAAATTTTATAATCTAAAGCAAATAATACTTAAAATAACTACATCAATATTCAAACCAAACAATGAAAACAAACAATGTCCAAAATTAAACAAACAATGTTCAATTTTTGTTTTTTTTTATTTAACTTTGCGGGACGGGTTCGGGGCGGGGCACCCTCGCCCCGCCCCACCAACCAGTCTGGGCGGATTTTTTTCTCCCTATTGGGGACGGGACGGGGCTGATTTTTTTGCCATCTCTACTCCCCGCCAACACCTCCACCTACACCACCAACAAAAACTACCTTGAACACCCAACAAAAACCAAAATATGGAAACCCACCATCACCCCTCCAATAACCAAAACCAAAACCACCTCACCGCTGTCGCTAGATCCACCACCACCTGCACCAACCACCTATAGCACCATTGAATTGCAGCAGTGGCAAGGGCGAAGCTGCTTTGCGTCATTGCGGTGCTGCAGCAGCGATCACTGCGTTGTAGTAGCATGAGTGTCGCCGCCGCAACGTCGTTCAGGTCACCGCAGTTGCGTTATGGCAGCAGCAACGATGGTCTCCTTT
Source organism: Fraxinus baroniana (assembly GCA_903798355.1). Taxonomy (NCBI): domain Eukaryota; kingdom Viridiplantae; phylum Streptophyta; class Magnoliopsida; order Lamiales; family Oleaceae; genus Fraxinus; species Fraxinus baroniana. The sequence continues at coordinate 18,229 of CAIGRO010077987.1, read as the reverse complement.
CCTGTGTTCGTGATAGAGAGGCGTGACGATCTCTACATAGAAAAGAGAGAAGGAGGGGAAATATGATTTAGGGCTAGGGGATGGGGATGTATATTAATTATTATTAAAAAAATTAATTATCATCTGATTTTTGTATAAAAATCTTTTAAATCTTATTTTTGAAAATGAACTTAAAAAGTAGGATTTTGTGTAATTTTCTCATTGACAAGTATTGAGATTCGATTCAAGTATATTAAAGGCCTCCAATATTGCAGGCCGGGTTAGTAAAACCCATCGTGCTTTTTATCCTTTTTTTAGACATTTAATATGAATTAAATCATGACTAGATATATGAATATTCTCATTGATATGTTTAAAATTGCATTGTTATGTTGTTTGTGAAATATAAAAATCAATTCACAGGTACCATTTACTAGTTAGGACGTGTATGATTACAGTGAATATATTATTGTGATGTTTTGGGAATAATCACAACGATCACAATTTAATAATACAATATCAAAGCCGTAGAATTCTTTAAAAAATCAGGTAATAAATTAAGAGAAATTATAAAAAATAAGGGGTTTAAAGTTTACTTTTTAAAAATCAGGTATAAAATTTGTTTATTTAAAAATCAGGTAATATATTAAAACATAACCCTAATCCCAAACAAAACCTAAATCATTTCTATTCTATTCCTCCATTCTCGTCTCCCTCTCTACCCTCTTCCTCATCGCCGCCTCCGCCTCCCTCTCCCCTCCCGCCCTCCCTCTTCCCTCTCCTTGCTGCTGCTAGGAACCCCCAGTAGCGATTTCGCTGCCTTTCAGTGTTATTTTTTTTTCTTTTTCTTTGTTCTCTAGTGGTGCGGTGGTGGTGCTGTGGGTGTATGTTGTGGAGGTGGCAGTGACGATCTATTGGTGGTTGGATTGTTGTCTCTTTTTTTATTGAGTGGTGTGTTGTACGTTGGTGGTTATTGATGGTGGATCTATGGTGGTGGTGGCGGTGGTGGTCGTGTGGCGATTTTGTGGCGGTGGTGGTCGTGCGGCGACGTTGATGGTTATTGTTGGTAGTATGTGACCAAGTATTTGGTTATCTGTGACCAAATATTTAATCTGTAACCTAAAAATTTTGACAATATGACTGAAAAATAATCTGTGACCAACAAATGTGACTTAAAATTAATCTGTGACCAAATAATTTAAAAATTTATGATCTCGAAATAATCTGTGACGTACAAATTTTTTTATCTGTGACCTCGAAATAATCTGTGATAAAAAAATTTGACGATATGTGACCAGTAAATAAATTCGCGACTTATAATTATGAATANTAATCTGTGACCAACTAATTTAAAAATCTGTGACCTCAAAATAATGTGTGACATACAAATTTTTTGATTTGTGACCTTGAAATAATCTGTGACCAAAAAATTTGACGATATGTGATCAGTAAATAAATTCGCGACTTATAATTATGAATATGTGACCATTAATCACAAAAATGTGACTTTATTATCTTTATTTAAAAAAAAAAAACCTGATTTTTGAATTTTTAAACTATAAACCTGATTTTTGAATTTAGAAACTTAAACATCTTATTTTTGATTTTTTCCCATAAATTAATATTATCGTTCCTAGGATTATATACATGTGGATTTACATAAAAGAAATTAAACTAAAAAAATGAAATGGATTAGGGATTGGACCAAACTACAGCCCGGTCCAATATCCTCTACATTCGTCAGTGCTTGGCTATTCATCGGTTGGAGACACTAATGTTAGCCTGAATTCACAAATAGAAAACAATTTTATAGAAGTCGAAATATATTTATGTCAAAAAGGAAAGAAGTACAATAATTTTATACATAGAAAAGAAGGATAAGGAACCAAAATGATATAATGGTACTTGGGGTGAAAGTGTTTAAATAAATAATTACTGTCACCCAACAAAGAGCCATATCAATATGTGATGATAAGAATATGGCCCGGCCGTCCCACATTAGAAAAGATATCAAATGACTGTTGTCCACGTTCAATTTGGGCTTGTATTTTTAGGTTTTGGAATGTTGTGTGCTGTAGATTGACTTACTGTTCGATATTTGTCTCCACTACCTTCAATGCTCTTTGCACGTTTCGACCTTTCACTTGCTAACTGATACTTAATGGCTACCTACAGAAAGTGAGACCTGCAGTGTTGATAAAACAGTTGGGACGAGATTTTTTTTTTTTTTTTTGTTGATGACACTATTTGCTAGTTCTTGAATTGAAATTCTTTAAATTACAAACTGATGCACGTTTCAACAACAATAAAAACTAGTATATCTTGCATGCATCTTTCCCATCATCATCAGTGTTGGAGTGCAATAAAATAACACCGCACCAGTGTCAAAAAGTTGCGCAATCTTTGAGCATCTATAATTTTTCACCGGATGAAGTTAGGATAAAAGGTCGAAAAGAGAATTTTATATTTACAGTGAACTTGAACCAGAAATAGAAGTGGGAAATCATAATTACTATTAATCACATATTGTTGTGTACATACATAAATAATTTATATCTATAAAGTTCAAGAGTTGTAGCTGAGACCCTCCGGGGTGGGGTCATACTAGCACTCGTCGTTCAAGAAAAGGACACGATCAATGAAGAGGTTCAACTTCGGTTCAACCAAGCAGCCAACTAACTATGGGGAGGTGATTTCTGTATCTATTTATGAACCATGATTCATATTACCAACAATGAGGTAAGGTTAGTATTCTATAACTCATTCAATGATAGTTGAATATGTTGATCCCTTATCTTGTAGTTCCAAAACCATGTTCCAGAATCCATCAACTCCTTTCCAATAGGCTTCATTTGGACATCTAAACCTGAACTCAAAATCAAATATTGAAGAAAATAGAGTAGAATAATCTTTTTTGTTTCAAATAGGAAATATTATTGACAGAATTCAATAATTATCTAAAATTCCAAAAATGTGTGTGCCCGCGTGTAAGAGAGAGGGGGGCAAGAATCGCAAGATACTGTAATTCCACCATTGATATTATGGTCCGCTTTAATATGAAAATTTAAGGATGTAAGAGAGAAAAATATAAATTAAATACAGGTTTCAAAAACTCAAATAAGGAATATGCTACTTGTACATAATGTAGTATCCATAACGGTGTTCATCCCCTCAAAGGGGACCCACTTTGAATAAAATATATCCGAAGTGGGTCCCCCTCCATATGAAGAGATAGACACCATTATGGATATCGCATTATGTACGTGTAGCATCACCCCTCAAATAAAATACCATGTAGTTTAAATGTAAAAGGATAGTCTACTGTAAAATTAAACGACGAAAGTCAGCAGAAAAAGAAACCATATGCACCAGATATATCAAATTATATAACTAAGGAAACCTGAATTTCCTGCCGTAATCTTCAATTTGTAACCATCTGGGACTTCAAACACATGATTGCCCTGCATAGAAAAATAAACGAAAAACAAGGAAATCAGAATTTTATAAAGTAGATAACCACTCAGCAACTTCATTGTGATGAAAATGTCAAAAAAGGAAAAAGGAGAGACAGCAATTAGATTTACTTGCAAATCAACCAAACTATTATATACTTGGTAGTAATTAAAAGTTGCAGTTATTTGTTCTTCATTACATGACTTCTGATTCAGTTTATGGCCAATGACACTCGGCAATTTCTAAACTTCAGAGTACAGTAATTTATATGACGATTTCATATATCTCTTCACACCACAGTTCGAGTTTTAGAAGAATGTATCTCAGTTCTTGACCCAATTCTTCACGAGTAAAACAGTCCTATTGCTCAGAAGGAGAACTAATTTATAGAAGAGACTTGTACAAATTAGTCGTGCAGGAAAGACGACACACAACACCAAAGAACAAAAGAAAGAAAAGAAACAGAAACCAAAAGAAATCTCAATAGAACAAAACATTTTTCTGTCAAAGGCAATCAGCTTGCTTTGATGAAATTAGATACGAATGTTCTGGATGATCCCTCAAAATCACAGTTAATCCCTAATACAGCGTCCATGTCTATGATAGTTGGCATGCAGGTCTCTCATACGCTAAAAAAATATCCAACACATCTATCTATGGTTAACAGTAAAAAAAATCTCTTTTAAACTTTAGGGAAAAAATATATAAAAACAACGATCTCATTTTGTCACCAATAATACTATTATGCCCCTGTTTGAGCCCCATTTTGGTAAGAAAATATATTTTGGAATAGTGATTTTTTGGAAATGTGTGGTTAAAAAAGAAGGAAAGGTTTTCAGTTTACGTGTAAAATTATTTTCTGAGAGAATGCATGGTTGAAAATGAGTTTTCGAAAAAAATGGGGGCCAAACATAGCCTATAGGTTCTATATCCTCAAATGCAATGTTCACAATATGTATTATTTCCCAGGCAAGAGATCTAAAATAGTAATATAGCTTCCACACTAACCTGTATTACAACATTGGTAGCCTCTAATTCAGCATTGCCATGCAGTATCACCTTTAATGCCTCAAATCGCTGCACATCATGCTTCCAATATAAATTATCTCTTGAATTCCAATCAATTCCATTATTCAATACCCTGACATTCTGTAATTTGCACCTTGCACACCTGTATGAATAGAACTTATTTTGGAAGTATTTTCATTGTTATTTGTTTGTAAAGTTCAAAGAACTGGTCCAAAATGGTACCTCCTGCCATACTGTAATATAGGTTCACCCCTTTCATCAATTATAGTTGAGCCAATGACATTTTCAGCCAAGACAATCAAACTCCCATCAAGCTGAAAATAAGGGACACCGATGAGAAAAGAGAAAATTGATAGCTGCTTGATCCATATTCTGAAGTGTATTACCTGAACATCGCTCCATAAAAACTCAGAAATCTCTATTTGTAACTCAGAACCCGTGGAAATAGAACCTCCTTGAAACTGACATGGAAAAGATAGATAGAATAAGCATTCAATAGTGCGATACTTCAATGCTGGACTGAGGTCACATATTATTTTAAGGAAAATTGAAGATCAAAAAGAAAAACAAAAGAAATATGCTGGATCGTGCGAGAGAAATAGATCATTAAGAGAGAGACTTGTTTTTGAATCATCATTGCATAATAAAAGTAATTCAGTTGTCCACAGCATAGCATACCACAGTACAGTCTACAGCATAAAAATTTTCACAGTATAAGTAACTGATGAGAAAAATATAGTGAACTTACCTTTTGTCTGGTGACTTCCCAAAGAGGTCCAAGAGCAGGATGGAGGAGGATGAGATAAGGGGGTCCAGAATTAACATATTTTTCATTACCTTCAACCTGCGAAATAGGAGGATGCACATGGAATAAAGCTTCACAATAAAGTTCCCAAATTCGTTTAAACTTTTGGCAATGATATTGAAAGAGATTTGTAGTTTACCTTTGGCATTTTTATTCCACAATGGGATAGTAGATCATAGGCATTACGCATGATATCCAACAACGAACCATCTGGAGTCTGCAATGAACATTTAACAGGTTCATTAAGGGCGGTTACCTTCACCGACTGCAGGATTCAGATCTCGTATTCACTTGAAAAAAATATTAAAAAAAAATAAACTTCAAAATATAGACAAGCAAATATTGATTAACATCTTCTGTGCCTGGAATAACAAAACTGCTTCACAAGCACGTTCATGTAAGAGAGAAAGAAGGCATGTCTGCACATACCAACGGCTGCCAAGACCTAGGAACATATGCACTTAATGAACAAACACAAGATCTCTAAGCCTTTCAAAAAATTTAATTTATTCAGATGCTCATTTCAATGAAGTTAAGCTACAAGTCCTTCACACCATGTCTAGTGCAACTTATACTTGTAGAGATTTGACCTCATTATTTGAGTTCTTTCAGGTATAGAAGAAAGATATCCAATGACTGACAATGCAGCTGTCAAGAGCTTCTTTTTTCTTTTCAAAAGAAAATTATCGAGTGTATAATAACACAAGGAAAGAAACAAATATAAGACCAGGTAAAGTTTTATAGACTGCTTTGCCCCTTCCCTTTCCCTTTCTCAAGAAAAATAATATCAAATTATGCATCAACAACTTAGCACCTGGTGAAAAGACTTATCAGCATGTTTCCTTTTCTTCTTAGTAGAAGAAGTGACCTTTCTTCGTTCATTATACACAATAAAGGTATCAAGCTCATCTGCAATGGTACAACCAAAATAACTCCCATAATTACATAAGGCATCAGCATATTAAAATGTAACAAATGTAAAAGCATACAGGTTATTTTCTTACCTTCCACATCCTTATGAAGTCGAGATGGATACATATTAGTAAAATTATCGGCAATGTTTTGCATTGTGCACTCCAAGCGACCACCAGAGATACTGGCAAAAGTACAAAAGCAATTGAGACTTAGAAAAATATTATCCTGGTAAATACCCAAATGTTAGTTAAAACTTATCAGGGATGGGACTAATTCAAGAATTATCCGGGTGATACTACAGAAATTTAACACAAGAAATTACCAGTCTATCACGACGAACAGGTATTGTCCACATTATTTATATGGTGATAAAGAGACTAAAGACGGAAAAGAAAAAAATAAAAACTTAAATCAAACAACAAGCAAATTGTCCATTGTAATTCATTCTACCTAGTGAAATTATAAATATCCTGCAAGAACTTCTTGCTGCATCTTCCTGTTGAAATCTCAGTCATACTCAAAACAAGGATATAATCAACAGGAACTGAGAGTTGACTCCAGAATATGTGTAGGACTGAAGCTTCAATATCTGTTTATCAATTATAGCATATCTCCAATTAAAATGGAATTTCTTTGTCTTTCAATTCCATTTTCCACACAAATAGAAAAATATTTAGGTTACAGCTTTACTTCAATAGGTCACACCGTGCAAGAGCAGCTAATATGATAAATAATGATGAATATCACTCAATCTATTTCTTATGCTACCTGGAGAAAAAGGTTCACTGTAGATCGAATTCAAAAACAAAATGGAGAAATCACATATCAATAGGTTGGAAAAAAGAATTACAGACATGTGGTAATTGAATTTAATGTAAATCTTGATGGGGTTTACATCACCTTCCAAACAAATTCAACAGATTTTCATTGCCAAAGAATAATGATGTGAGCCAACTTCCCAATGAAAGTTCAATTTGGAAGGACAAAAAATTCATTTAGGTGACCACAAAGTGGATATTTCATATTCAGGCATAAACCAATTTGAGCTTAAATATTATAATTATCAGCAATCATTTCATTATTTCATTAGGCAATGCCTCCTACACATTTCTCACAAATAAATATCTACTTAAAACATGTAAGCAACATTTCTATGCTTAATGGTCCCACAATCATGTCCATTAAATTTGAATTACATAAAAATGGATCCTGGCATCCTGCTATGGCTTAAAGATCATGCAATTGGCAAAACACTTATCCCCTCACTCAAAATGCGAAAAGATTGCGAAAAGGAGCGATAGATGCCAAAGAGTAAATAGAAATCACATACAACACATTTGCACATTAAGCTCCATAGCTAAGAAGGAAGATAAGTATGTAACCATAACATGTTTGGATGATAGCAGGAAAGAGAATAATTATATTACAAGATGTTAAGCCTTAATTTCAATAAATTTGGTTTTTTCTACATGAATCTTTTTTCTCTAGTTCGTTCTATCATCGCCAAAACTACAAAAAGATTAAATGAAATCAATTAATCTCATCTTGAATATGTGTCTTAAGTTCATTGATCGCTAAAGCAAAATGATAAGGACCTAGGGCAGAACCAGATACATGTTTACGGTAATAAGATTCTCTAGTGATTTCTTCTCTCTTGCACCCACCTCAACACTTAGCGCACCCTGACATAGAATCCTGACAAGCTTAATATATCTAAATTCCATCGTTTCAAATATCTCCTTTGTTCATATAACTAAGCACTTCATCTTTATAACAAAATAAATAAATATAATATTATGATAATATTATGACAATGATATTGCTAACGCATTTTTCAAAACAGTTATGCCAAGTCATAAGCTTGTACCTGTGTTTCATCCCAAATTCGTCCACAAATGTAATTGGCTTTTTTACATTGAGCACCATTCCCGGTAAACTACTCGCATCTTTACTCGATCCAATAAGCTCTGCAGAAGGTAAATCCACGTAAAGGATATTTGTGTTGGCTGGAAACTCCGCCTGCAAACTTAACCCAAAGAACATGTCTCAAGCAAGAAATTTCAACAATATTCTGTTTTTACGGAACAACTAAAAGAGATGATGAAACCAAAGCAAGCATATGAGAGATGCAGTGACAAATGAGACTGAATGGTTTTTTTTCTGCAGACTTTGTCTTGATGTACATCTTGAGTTTTATAAGTTTCGGCTTCTGATTACTGGAAAAATGCCGGATAACAAAGATGTATATGCACATTTGCTCCATGTTTAAGAATATTAAAAATGGGCACCTAGAAATGTGATTATTTTCTTTTATGACCAAGGAGATAAACTTTTGATTCCATTTGATTAATCAATAGTTTTAAATGTAATAGTTATAGTGATATTGTTTTACCAAGCAAAAACTACTACAAGAAAATTAGCATGGCATTACTAGCTAAACAAGTCCTTAAAACAGTTCGTAAATCCATTTACTCTGCTGTGTTATAAAGTACTCAAGCTAGGATCAAATATTTCAGTCGTTCAGCTCGACTTACCAGCTAGATCTACAACCAATATATAAATAGGATAATCTCATAAGATTGAATGTATATCATATAAATCAGCAATTACAGAAATGATTCAAATTACTTTCTGAGATAAATTGTTAAAACTTAAGAGAACAAATCACACACAAGTTGAAAGGTGTGATTTGAGGATAATACATCGTCAGGGGTGGATAGAGAGAGATTATCACACTGATCTAACGAAAAAAGAACGGAGAGTACCTGTTAGGAGAAGGGGGTCCTACAGTGATTCCAAACTTATCAAATTCGGTGTATTCAATGCAGGACAGACCATATGCCCATTTTCCATCAAGATTCTTCTTCTCAAGTAGAACGTTTATGCCTTCTGTAGCCCCCGGATTCCGTTGACATGAGGCAAAGCCCAATTTCTGAAAGAGTAGCAGTTAGCTATCAAAGCATTACTAAAGATAACTAGTGCAGATGAATATTAAAAGACCCAGCCAATTTTCTGTGTTAGGGGCAATTGGACAGAAAAGATGCAATAAAATGATCCAACATTCACTTAAGCGATAGACGGCAAAATTTCCAAGAATGAAAATAGAGAAGACTGGCAGAACTCAAGAACTCATATGCACACAAATTTTTTTGGAGTAAACTTAATCATAATAACATGAAAAAAAACTCAAAATATCACAGGAAAGTATTGGTCATTTTGCATCTGTCCAGAATGTGACTGCTAAATATTGTCAACTATCCAGTTGATTTTGGGGTGCCTGTCGAGTGGTGGTCCCAACAAAATCATGCATTAATTGATTCATCTAAAACATTTTTGTTTCATGTGATTTGCCCAAAAAAAGTTAAGAATACATCTTGATTGACCTCTATAAAATTCTTTGAGGACCAATAATGCTACTACAGTCAAAGACAGCTTCTGTTCCTAAGGAGTTGGAACAATTTATAACAGTTAATTATGGCAGTTGAAACAATACAGATCTACCTTTCTATGGCGCAAACCAATCCCAGCCAAAGCCAAGAGAGTCATATCTGTAGCAGCCACAACATTACTGCAAAGTTGAAAATGTCAGGATACCATCCAACTTCCAATAGTACCACCCAATCAGTTCTCATTCTGTGCACAAGATGACAGTGTTGTACTTCACAACCCTAATGTTGAAGCTAACCTGACTTGTCTAACAGTTGCACCTTTTCTTCCGTGATGGTGGAACCATTTGAAAACACCTTTATCATAGGCTAGTTTCCATATCACGCCGTGACCCCCAGGCTTGCATAATGGTACATATGGTCTAGTCACCACCCACTCGCCATCTTCTGCACTGACAGCTGGAACAAGGGGCTGACCATTGATAAACCGAATCACAAACTGCAAGAACAGAGCAAACCAGGGTATAAAAGTAAAAGAAAGTATCATGTCTTCAAACCTGTTCAAAAAGTTGGAATCTAGATCTTCCTCTTCCAAACCATTTGAGCCTTTCACAAAGAGAGGTGATATGCCAATGGTTGTTTTTTGCGGAACTTGTCATAATGGCAACGGGAGTGATGCATTGTTTCCCATACAACTTGAAATACAGGAACTCTCTAGCCTTGTAGAAGTCAAAAAAGTTTTCATCATTTCAGCCTCCATTTGGCAAATTTGTAAATTGTTTATAAAAAGGAATAGTGATGGGTCCCATGAAATGTGTGGATAATAATGAGTAGTAATTATTATTAGAATCTCACATTACTTGGGAAAAATATAAATGATCCACTTAATAAGGCGAGAGCAATCCTCCCCTAATAAACCGGTTTTATTAGGTGGAGTTAGGCCCAATATTCCTAACATGGTATCNCAATTATGCATTGTTGGGTGCCACCCAATATCGATTTGTTCACAGTTGTTTGGCATTCCACGCTATGCGTGTGGGAGCGTATTAGAATCCCACATTGCTTGGGAAAAATATAAATGATCCACTTAATAAGATAAGGGCAATCCTCCCCTAATTACCCGATTTTGTTAGGTGGAGTTAGGCTCAATATTCTTAACAGTTATAAATGCGTGGTTGAAATTAATGTTTGACTTAGATTGGGTTTATAAACTAAATTCGTATCCAAACGGAAAATCAATTTCAAAAGAATACATGTAAATCGATCCTATAACAATAAAAATCAGATAACATAAATGACAGTTCAATCTATTGTCAAGCACCATATGCGCAAATAAACTTCAATGAATGATGAGGAAAATCATATGTACCTGAAGATCTCTTATAAGACCTTCCAATAAAGTTCGTCCACAATAAGGAAGCATAGCAGCAGGAAGACATTCCCCTGTCTCAGGGTCTACCAAGCCAAGCCTGTCTGCCGAGCCTCCTAGGGGATAAATTTCTCCTAGGTCGGGCAAACCCTGAATATTGGTTAGTTCTCATAACACCAAAGTTGGCGTCAGATTGTTAATCTCAGAATGACACGTGATATGCACTAACCTCAATTCCCCAAAGAGCAGCTTGAGTTGCATATTCAACATCTTCAGAAAGATCTAGTACACTGGGAGGATGAATTTCTATAAACTGACACTTCAATGAGTTTTGCTCGAACCAATTAATGGTTTGTCCTTCAGAAGTTGATTGAGCAAGCAGCTCTAACACCGTTATCTGATATCTGTCAAACAAAAAGTCTTCACGCTGATCATCTAACTGCATATGGATTCATCTTATTGTTATAAAGGCGAACCTATAGCAGATTCAACTTATAAGTTAGAACAAGTTTACCCTCAATAATCTATTAAAGATACAAGCAAATAAAACATTCAGCTTTTAAACTTCTCTGTAAGCAGATCATTCACTCTGGCAGCACCGTTCTCTAATTAAGTCTTAGTGCCATCCACAATAATCAATGCTCATTCTTAAACCATTTAAAGAATAGTTGCAAATGAGAGGCATATCGGTCAGTAAAATTTCTCCTTTACAATTTCTTTAAGCTTTTGAGGTGGTCAAGTATTTATAAATGAACTACTAATAAAAATGATTGCCTTTCAACTGAAAACAGAACTAAATTTTAGCAGTTCTACAAAGATGATTCTTAGATTAGTTGGTTTCTGTAAGTTGCATGGAGCATTGAAAGCGAGATCATATTTGAGTATTCATCCAAGTAATGAGCAGACCATAGAAAACAGTATATACTGGACGGCTCAAAGGAACGCTGCTATGAAGATGGCAATTCACTTCAGTCCAAATCAGATATATATAATATTTTGCCTCCCAATCCAGTTGATATGAGCAGAGAAATGCAATAAACTCGTCAGAAAAGATATTTTGAATTGCCTGCCCTTCATTCATGAGCATCTGGCAACTAGGTCAATCATAGTCAAGTATACCATACCAACAAGAAGTAAATAGACGCATTAACCATATTTTCACTTCAACAAGAACTAAAAAAATAGTTTATACTGCTACGGTAATTGAAACTTGACCAGAATACCCCATCTTTGACACTACTAATACGTTCTTTATGTTACATTCACTGATTACCTTACTTTTGAGATGAAAAAAATAAGAATTCACCGTAGAATGAAACAAACCAATAAAATTGAATAGGAAACAGGGAATAATCATGAAAACTGACCCAATGATTCCTCCAATGCAATCATAAAACTGTTCAACCTCTCCAAGAGTCTTCAACAATGACTTTAATGCTCTTGTTTCTTCCCCTTTCAATTCCTCATGTTTACCCCCATCGTTCACATCCCACGTCTCAATCATATCCGCCAACGCATACAGAGCGCTTTTAACTGAATTCCTCGCCGAGTCAAACTCAGCACCCTCTAACTTGCTCCCAAACTCACCCAACACGTGTCCTTGTCCCGCAGCCACCACACAATTAAGCAAGTAAAACTCATTTTCATTCAAATTCTCCCCTTCCACAACCCTCGCAAAACGATTCCTCCTAGAACCAAAAAATGACTTAACCCGAGAATCCGATTCCATCACATTCATTTTCTCCTTCAATGTTTTGCAATCATCAAGTTTCGATTTCAAAGACTTGAGTCTGGCAATTTCTTTTGGAAAATTAAACTCCGGCGCCGGTGGTGCGTACTCTACTGGTGCCGTCGTAACGCGCGTGATGCGAATACATGAATGCGACGGCTGTGAGTGTAAATGCAACTTGGTCGGTGATGAAAAAATAGAAGAAGATAAAGCAGAAAGGGATTTATTATGGCTGAAAAAGAGAGAGTTCGAGTCTTTGGAGTTCAAGGTGAAGAGATTATTGTTAAGCACCGGAGTGGAATTAGCTCGCGCCATTGAAGCACGGACTTGTAACTTCAGTATGTGTTGTTTGTATGTGTGTGTGTTTTTGTAGGGAAACGTCGAATGCAAGAGGGGGATAAGACGAGATGCTGAAGCATATACCGAGGTTGGGCTAAGATAAGCAAGTCAAGTCAAAATTTAATGGTTTATTCTTCTTCTGTATATATAGGGGTGCCAGACTGCCAGTGTTCACAATGGGACTGCGTCGGTACTTGTAGCACATCCCAAATTTAATTAGGAAAAATATCAAATATACCAATACAATTTTCAGAGAATAAAGTTTATATTTTCCAAAAATCAGGTGTTAATCAAATTCTATTATATAAATAAATAATTATATATAAAATAATTACAATCTCTCCCCAGGCGAGGTCACGGTCATCGACATCCGATGGGTGGCATTCAAATAACTTCGTCGAGGACTGAGCATCGTTCAAAGGCAATTGATCATCATTTAGCGGAGACTGAGCATCGCCGTTTCAAATAATAGAAAGAAGGGGAGAAACATAGCGGCGGGTGTAACTTAAATTTATTTTTTAAAATCGAAAATTGAAAAATTGCCCCTAATTTAATTTATAGAATACTCGTCGAATAAAATAACCTCAATTCTTATTATTGAAATATGGTTAATTGGATTTGTAACCAGTTCAGAGAAATTAATGGCATATGATCAGTTCTCTTGAATTTACGTTGATATGTTGTCAATGATATTATTTCAATGGTCTGTGAACTATAATTTGTGACATGTAGATATTGACCTGTTACTTATAAACGACGACATGTTACCTGCGAATTATATCCCATGATCAATTAATATTGACCTGTGAATTCTAATCTGTGACTTATACAATATGTGAATGGTGACACGTGACTTATAAACTATAACTTGTGATATGTCAAATATGACCAATTAATATTGACATGTGAACTACAATCTATAATCTATGATATATGAACATATATAACATATGCAATATGACATGTACCTATAAATTATAATATGTGACCTATGAATTATAACATGTGACCAATTTATACTGGCATGTGAACTATAACCCATAGCCTATACAATATGACTTGTGACCTAACAAATGTGACCAATTAATAACCTACGAACATAAATCAATAATATCTTACTTGTAAATATTGATATGTCACCTGTAACAAGTGCACAAATACATGTGACACGTTATCAGTTCACATGTCACTAGTCATTGTGCACATGTTACATGACATTGCATCAATGTCACGAATTATCTATTTTATTGATATCAAATTATTTCTTGATTATAGATTAACCCAATTTACTGGTTACAAACTGTATTTATACAACCTCAACCCCAACCTTATCCAAACCCTACAGCACAACCACCCCTTGCACTACCATCGTCACCTCCTCCAACACCACCACAACGCATGCAACCACAATCCAATCCAGATCAGTCCCATCACCACAACCACAATCATTATCAAAACCACCACTACCTCACAACACCACAATCCAATTCATAAAATCACCCAACATCACAATCAAAATCCAATTCACAAAATCAACTATCATCATAATCAAAATCAGGTCATAAGATCACATATCACACAAACACCTAATTCACATATCACCCAAACACCCAGCATAGTATAAAACGAGCATCATAGCTCGTAAAAGTACATGAACAACCTAAATGTATAGGTCATCTTCATTGACTATACCAACATAAGCATCAAAAGGTTTAGATCCAATAGCATCGACACTAGTCTCAACAAATCAAAATTCAATTTCGAATCCTCTTGACTGCAGCAATGTTTGGGCAAATGCTTGGTATTTGTGAATATAAACATCACAACACTCCTCCGTGCATAATTCATTGATTTTTTTTTTTCAAAACGAGAAGGTTTAATCTTAGCCACTTCATCTTCCTGACATCTTCGGCCTCGACGCGCTTTTGGGCGACATCGCCACTCACGACTCTCCTAGTGGCGACGTCGTCGTCATCATAGTGGTGGTCTCCGGTGATAAGAGAGAGAGGGGTAATTTTAATTTTGATTAAATACCTGATTTATGCTTAAGTAAACTTTATATCTAATTTTAGAATTGTTGTCTTTAAATATCTGTTGTGGTGTAATTTTCACATTTAATAAACAAAATTAATGAAATTTGATTATTCGGTAAAAATAAAATAATTTTATATTGATATATTATTATGTAATATTAAATTTTAAAGTTGGTGAATCTTACAACATTTTTTTTCACTACAAAAGTAAAAAAATAAATAAATTCAATTTAAAATATATGAAATAAAAATAAAAATTAATGATGTGGATTGAGAATATTTTAATTTGTGTTCACTTAAATATTTTTATTTTAGAATTTTTGTGTAAATAGTCATTAAGAACTTGAGCTATTTTTATTTGTTTTTTTTATACTTTTCATACTTTTTACTTTTTTTTTTAGAAATTTTTATAATTTATAATTTTTGAATTTGTTTTACTTGATTTATATATTTCTAAAAAATTTTTATCTATGTTTGGCCTCCATTAAATTAAAATTCATTTTTCTCTCCCCTCTTATCAACCACACATTCTCCAATAAAATAATATTACACTTATATCCAAAAAAAAAAAAAAAAAATCGTTCTCTTTTAATCACATATTTTCAAAAAAATCACTATTCATCTATTATAACATGAAATAATGGAGCGTATGTTTTGAGTGTATTCGGAAATTTCACTGAAAAACAATCAAAACGTCAAAAATGTGTGTTGATTTTATGTTAAAAATTTATTTTTATTTTTGAAAATGCATTTTTCAGAATATCAGACCAAATACATTTTTAGTATTTTGCAAAACTGAAAACTAATTGAAAAAAGCAAATCAAATGCATACTAAACTTTTAAATCGAAATCTTAATGGTATTACAAAAATTTAATTTAGGTAATTATATTTACACCACAATTTTTATTTCTTGCACTATATTTTAATTGCACTTAAAATTCTTAATTTTTGCTCATTATCATATCCCTAACAATTTTTCTTGTCATTCTTAACCTCAAACTTTTCAGTAGTTAACACTTTGTATTTGAAAACAATTTTATGATCCGTTAAAATGAAATAAAACAACTTATTTTCCTATCATATTTTTAAAAGATAATAAACAAAAAAATGTGAAAAAAAATATTTTTATCCCATTTCAAATCATGAAAATAAAATAATTTGATAAAATTATCGTCAAAGACGAGACGTACTAATTAATAGAAGGTTGAATATGTAAATTCGATTGAAAAAAGTAAGGAAATAATTCCTACGATGACAAAGATTGAGGAGTTTAACTCCAATTAAAATATATAGTGTATGAAATAGAAATTGTGTATTCGTGATGACAATATAACCACCATTTAATTTATCCAAATTGTATAACTAAACTTTTACTTTTAAGCCCTGATTGACATCTATTGGATAAAAAAAATAAAAAATAAATAAATAAAATCTCAAATTCAATTCCAACCACACATTTACACAATAAAATATTTTATATGTAAATTCAAAAAAAATTCATACTTTTTAACCACACGTTCTCTAAAAAAATCACCATTTCAAAACTCATTTTCTCCCAAAAACTTGTTAAAATGAATGTCAAACAAGGACTAAATGTCACAACTCCATATCATCTTGTCTCCTATTGAAACATTTCGTTGCCCAAAGAAAGTAATTCACACTAGCAAAAACTACTTTGATGGCCACTTAATCATCTAGGTAATCTCTGTGTGACATGTCAACTCAACACTAAGCCAGATCATAAATCCATTAAAATGAAAAACGCGTCTAGCTTTAGTCAGTTCATCAAAAGTTGCACTAACACGATTTCATTCTAATATTTTCCTAACATTAGTATTAAGTTGGCATGCTACATTATGATTACACATAAATATTATTATGGTTTGGCTACCAATTAAACCAATTTCTACATGTTGGGCTATGACAAGGGACAAATTATGACGAAGTGATGAAATTTAATGTTAAATTAAAATTTAGTGATCCAACTGAAATTTTTCTGAAAGCTCGGTCATGGCTGATGAAATTCACCTCAAAGAAAAATTCTCTACGGTTTCTGTTTCCACATTTTCCTTCAATTTAGTGTACGTCAGGATAAAAAATTTCGTTTGTAAGGCGAGTTTACGTATTTTAATCGTAGTGTACAACATAAAAATTGAGTCGGGGCGAATGTCCAAAAACTGATCTAGTAATGCTTGATTGAGATTGGCCGGCTGTATTTTCATTTTTCACTCTTTGTCAGCACGTGTTGACTATAAAGAGTTTGGAGATTACATTTTTGTCTTGCTTATAAGCAAAATAATTTATTTAATTACAGTAATTAAAATTTACTTTTAAAGTAATTTATTTATTTATGGAGTAATTGCAGCAGGGGTCCCAAACCTTTCATTTTTTGCAGACTATGGCCTAACCTTTTATTTTGACGGCTGCAGTCCCAAACCTTTCACTTTAACGACAGTTGGATTCCATTGGACAGATTCCATCCAATACCTCGTTTGTCTAGTCGGTAGTCTCATATTGTTAACAACAATTGATCTTCTTCATGATTTATGTGGCAAAGTTGGCTTTTGCAGATCTACAATTTGGTCGTACCAAATTTTTGTATTGTTGTTTGAGATTTGGGTACGGAGTTTTGAATGAAATCTGTTCAATGAATTCCAACTGCCGTTAAAGTAAAAGGTTTGGGACTGCAGCTACAAAAATAAAATTTTAAGGCATAGTTTGTAAAAATTGAAAGGTTTGGAACAGTTGCTGCAATTATCCCTTTATTTATTTATTTATTTTGGAACTTTAAACAACTAAAAATAGTTTGGTTCACTTCGACGGCTACGTTTGTGATTGGACTCCAAATTTCGCACTCTTCTTCCAGAAAAGCCTTTCTTCTTTCTTCGACGGCTAGGTTTGTGATTTTTCAGTCAATGTCCATTGACGTACGCTGTTTGGAACTGTATTTTTTAGTGAAGGTAGACAAGATTGGAAAAATAAAATGATGTTAACCGTTTTTTAATAAATTAGAGAGTTTTATAAGCTACGTTGTAGTGTATCTAGCTTTCCAATAATGTGTGATTTGAACTTCGACTGCATGTTTAGGAAGTGTATATGACAATTTAGATTAAAAATAGATAAAAGTTGAGAATAAGTCATTTGTGGATCTCATAAAATGTACCTAGGATCGCAAATCCCAAGTTTGTCTA
>CAIGRO010077981.1:0-15191 GCA_903798355.1 Fraxinus baroniana | reverse complement strand
AAATCTTTGACCATAATTGAAAACAAATCTAAATTATGGCACAACAGAATGGGACATATAGGAAATAAGGGTTTGAAGTATCTAAGTAAACAAAAACTACTTGGGAAAGATATGATTGAACCTCTTGAATTTTATGAAACATGTGTGTTGGGAAAATCACATAGGGTGAGCTTTGAAAGTGGGTTATATACCACCTCTAGGCCCCTAGATTATGTCCACTCACCTTTATGGGGATCAGAAAGTCACCCCACCTTTGGAGGCAATAAGTACTTCCTTCATATAGTTGATGACTACTCAAAAAAGGTATGAACTTATCCATTGAAAAATAAATATGAGACATTTCAAAAATTTAGAACTTGGTTGAAGATTGTGGAAAATCAACTTGATAAGAAGTTAAAGACTCTGAGAATTGATAATGGTTTTGATAACTTCTGTAAACAAAAGCGGATTGTAAGACACAGAACTGTTAAACACACAGCTTAACAGAATGGGGTTGCTGAAAGAATGAATAGAACTCTAATGAATAAGGTTAGGTGTATGCTGATCAGTTTTGGATTAGCTAAAGGTTTTTGGGCTGAGGCTGTGACAACACTACTTATCTTATAAATAGATTTCCATGCAGTTCTGTTGAGTTTAAGACTCTACAAGAACTTTGGACTAGGATTAATTCTAATGACCCTTTAAGATATAAGGGGAGACTTTTGGCCAAGGACTTTACACAAAGGGAAGGTGTTAATTATAATGAAATCTTCTCTCCTGTAATCAAATATAAAATAATAAGATTGATTTTTGCACTAGTTGTTGAATTCAATTGGGAACTTGAATAATTAGATGTTAAGACTGTTTTCTTATACGGGGAGTTAGAATAGGACATTTATATGAGTCAACCCCAAGGCTTTGAGGAAAAATGAAAACTTGATTTTGTGTGCAACTTGCAAAAATGTCCTAGACAGTGGTACATAAAGTTTGATACATATGTACTGAAAATTGGTTTTAGAAGAAGTGAATATGATGTTTGTTTGTACTATAACAACACTAAAGCTGGCAATGAGGTGTATCTACTTCTATATGTGTTGCTAGCTATCCTAAAATCTAAATTTAATATGAAAGTCTTAAGGAAGCCAAGAAAACTTTAGGGATGGTTATTAACAAGAACAAAAAGGAAAATATATTGACTATATCTCAAGAAACATAATTAAGTAAAGTTATAACTAAGTTTGACATGAAAGAAGCTAAGTCGGTTAATGTTCCCCTGTTTCCCACATGAACCCCTCTTCTGCCCAATGTCCTAAAACTGAATCTGAACTTAAAAACATGAAGAACATTCCATATGCTAATGTTATAGGATTTGTCATGTTTTCTATGGTTACAACTAGGCTGGATTTGGCACATTTTATCAGTTTTCTAAGTAGGTTTGTGTTTAATGTGGGGAAACTTCATTGGGCAAGGTTAATGTGGTTATTGAGATATATAGCTGGAACACTTAGGGTCCGTTTGATTGTNATGAAAAATGGGTGGAAAGAAAATAAATTTCAGGGAAAGTAATTGCCTAAAAATTGTTTTCCAGGGAATTGTTAATTGAGTGTGTTTGATTGGTATACTTTTTCGCCCGAATTTTTTTAAAAATTTGTGTTCGTTTAGCTTTATTTTACATGAAAATTGTCCACTAAAGTGATAATTTTTTCCACAATTGATTATAAAATTTGTTTTAATTGCCAAAAAGTAAATTTTTTTTCCTAAAAAAATATTTTTTAATCAAAATTTAGTATTCGTTTGACTTTGCTTTACAGGTTAATTGTCCATTAAAGTAAAATTTTTTTTTTTTTTTTTTACAATTGGTTATGAAATTGTTTCCATTGCAAAAATAAAATAAAAAAACTTGGAATCAGAAATCCAATTCCTTGAAAATGAGGAAATGGTGCATGTGTGGGCTCAAATTGGATTCCATGGAAGAAAATGGTATCAAACATGACAAATGTTGGAAAATGGAATTTCCACGGAATTGGAAGCCTATCAAACACATCCTTAGAGTTGGATTGGTGTTTAAGAAGGGTTCTGATTCATTAACATTGAAAGGGTATGTAGACTCTGATTTTGTCGGGGATAAAGATTAGAGAGTCTACTACCGCATATTTATTTACACCTGGTAATAATTGTATCATCTGGAAGTCACAACTTCAACCTATTGTCACATTGTCTAGTACAATGGCTTTTCGAATAGTTGCATCTTTAGACATAGATCACACATTTTCACAATAAATGTTGTAAATTGCACCATATCTAAAGGTCATGACTTTTTATTATGTATTTGTAAATAGTCACACCTAGTCAAAACAACACAACTCTTCGTATGCACCATTTGCAAAGAATTGCACCTATTGAAAACTTATTTCAATTCACACATATAAATAATAACCATTTTGTCCAACATATATCGGATGTCAATGGCCTTAAAGATGAGAAGCCCTTCAATTTATACATAGACGCGACAAATTTATTTATATTCAAGTCGACCAAAGTGGCAACCCATTATCGAATGATATATTTCTTATTTAATTTCTCAAAACATTTTTCCAAAGAATGTCCAACGTAGGCCCTCTTGTCCAACCTGTGAAGTTATGCCAAATCGTAATCCAAACTGTGAATTAAAGCAGAATCATAATCGTTTCAAAAGCTTGGTAGGAAGAAAAAACCTAGTAATCCAAACAACTTTGCATCACGGATACAAGAAATTGACCTTAACTTTTAATTTTTTTTCAAGCAACACTAATATCTTCACTAGATAAAGACCAAATATCTGGTTCTTTCCTAACCCACCAACTCTCCATTTCGTTCTTTCTGAGTGTTGTAGATAGAACCATAGGTGGTGGCACTAGAGACTAACAACGCTTCTCTTTTCTTGCTATCTTCGTACTTTCCGGCCAGAGAATCAAATAGTATTCCAGCACCAATGCCAACAGCCAGGTCGATCGTGTAGTGACCCCGCGTACTCAACAATCTTATCACTTGTAAAACATTTAGAATGTCAAATATATAAGACAATTCCCATCTTTTCATTCGTTTCATATCCAAAGATGCAATAATCGATGCAGCCACATGCCCCGAATAAAACAAGAAAAATGAAACATTTCCAACCGGAAAATCTGCACCCGAACCCAAGAATCCCTGTGAAGAAATAAGCAAAACAATAAATTTCGTTTTAGCTTTTACCACATTTATGAACAATTAGATGTTTCATTTCTAATCTATTTTTTCGTTTCTTCTTGTTTCTTCAAACCTACTTAATGTGACGTATTCTGCAGATAAAACTAATATAATTAGTCAAAAGTTTTCTAAGCATGGGAAGGTGCATCAGTGTCTATAAAAATATTCTATTAGCTGTTTGATTTTTCAGGACAATTTCAATTTTTCAAGAAATGGGTTAGATTTTACCACTGCTAAACCAGGGTACGTTGTACAAGAAATTTCACTTAATTTTTTTATTGTATTAGTCAATTTTTTCTTGTTCCGTCGAAAAAGTATTTGCGAGACTTTATGACAAATATTTTCATCGTTAAAGTAAAGTTTCTTGTGGTCAATTATTCTAAAGCAAATATTTTTTCGATCCATATGGAATATGCACTTAAAATGGATGCAACATTTTGGTTGCCAATTTGCAAATTCAGCCTATTTCTCATGAGATGAAATTCATAATCCTCATGTCTGGAGCCTTGCTTATACATTTTACTAATTACCCTACACTTGCACGTTTCATCCACATTATTTTTTTCATTCTCATTCTTTTACTCATTTTCAACAACACATTCTTCAATAAAATAATAATTTCCATCACATCAACCAAAAAAATGTATTCTTTTAAAAATAATGTGCACCAAACAGGGGCTAAATATTTTTGGATCTTACCATATGTACATCAAAATTTATATAATGGATTACATAATGCTACAAGACAGTCTATCATTTTTCATTTTAAAACACAATTAATTTTTCATCCAATCTTTTCCCGTCACATCATATTATGTAATTCATTATTTACATTTTTTTATGTACACATAACAAAATTCAATATTTTTAGACTAATACTACATGTACATAATTATTTATAGATTAGTTTACAGATGAATGACATGACATTATTTTAGTATTTAACTGATTTCTCCCTCTTTTTTCCCTTCTATCTCTTTTAAACTGTTTTTTTCTCTTTATCTGTATACCAATTTGTAAATAATTACAACAAGTGACATTATTTATAATTTTATTCTTCTCCGGCTTCAAACACACCAATCTAGAACCAGTTTCCAATAAAGTAATTAATATTTTAGAATATCGAATTCGAATATAAAGATCTTATATAATAAGAGACAAACTTAACCTCGGGCAATGGTAGCTGAGTGACATATCCAAGTATTCCCCTACATGTGAACATGAACAAAGCTGAGATCGTCGCCCTCGGTCGACCCTCCATTAGCCACGTCCATAGTATGTACGTCGTTTGCATTCCTACGAAAACCTACTCGGTCCACAAAGCTCGAACAAATTAAATAAATATAATTCCCCAAAAATGAACCATCTCGAAAAATAAATCATTTTTTATAAAATAAAAATGTACATATGAAAAATGAAAACTTAAATTAATGCTAGTGATTGTGCCCATGTCAAAATCTAACATGCTTTGACTTTCCCTTAAGAGAGATGTTTAGTGTATAGAAAAAGAAAATACAGAAAATCTACAATTACACACAATACCTGGGATTCATTTATTTTGAACAATATTTAATTTTTCCACCTCCTCTGTTAGAAAAATTTTCTGTGTAAACATCATTTTCCTTTAATAAATATCATTAATTACTCACCGAAGAAGTAGAAGAAAATGAAGGCTTGCATGTCAAAATCAAAGTTAGATCCAAAAACAAGAAGTTAAATTTACATTGCATGTTACGTTGTCGTGGCCTCATGGGTATACGTGTATTTTATCGGGTCGTGTCTAATGTTATTAGAGTATGTTCGTTAAAGATTTTTCTAAGTTTATAAGCTGATCAAATATCATAATTATTTTTTAACAACAAATCATGTAAGATCAACAATTTTTATCACTCACAACTTATAATCTACAAAACGTTTTACCAAACATAAACTAAGAAGAGTATGTTTACACATATACCGTATTGAGTCCAGCAAGAATCGTGTTGAGAGTGGGTCGAGATTCGAGTAACCGGTGGAGGTTTGTGGTGGCGATAAAGCCGAGGTCAAACGGCGGCGCAGTGGGCGGGATCATGCGGAGAGTGTACTCAACCGCCATGAAAAACAGCAAGGAGGCGGCGAAGACGCAGGGTATGGGGTGGTGCCGCACCACACCCCATATATCATTGGCCCTCCATTTCAAGAAATGTGCATTACCAAGGCAAGAACAAAAGTTTTTAGCAGAGGAAGATGACGATTTCTTCATATCTGAAGAATCTTTGTGTTTTGTGACAACGCTGTTAGGAGAATTGCCGTTAATGGACGGTGGTTTTGGCTTTTTTTTAGGAGCAGAGCGGTGGCGGGTGGTGGGTCCGTTCATTGGTGATGGTGGTGGTGCAAAATATCATCATGGAGAATGGTGCATATATGGGGTGTGGGAAGGATTTGACAAGACGGAGTTTACGAGGAGATGGTGGTGGGGTACGTTGATTGAGTATTGTGGACGGTTGAATGAAAATGTTGGTGGGTAAGGCGGGACTCCAAACTAGAAGGTTTTCAACCCTTAAATTTTGATGGTTTGGATTGAACCTCCTTACTTTATGGGTAAATTTCATGTTTTTGAACTTTGAATTTTAAATTGGGTAATTAAACTTTAATTTCTCTCAATTTAGTCCCGTCCATTAAAATGGGATTTTTGAGAAAAATGTATTTTGAAATAGTGATTTTTTAAAAAATATGTGATTGAAAATGAATTTAAAAAAAAAAAAATTTAAAAGAATAAAGCCCATATAGGGGCTCACTGAAAAAGTTCCTCAAAGTTTAAAATGAGTATTGAAAGTTATATAATCAATAATCCTATGTGATGCTACCAAAAAATTGCACCTGCTGATTTTTCGAGTTTGTAGAGCACGAACGAGGTCTTCCGGTGGCATCAAGGTTTGACCTTGTTGCCCCTCCGATATTTAAGTCAGAGAGATAATATTTGAGAAAATATATGCTTAGTATATATGTAAAAACATATCTGAATAATGAAGGAGAATGAGATATTTACAGTGGTAGGTAGCATAGTCCAAGTAGGGTTCATCTCCTTATTTTTAGGAGCGAATAGGTATTGGAACGTAAATAGGAGTCCAAACTTACCTTATTTGTTTCAAGGAGTTTCAAATTTTACTCAGTTGAAAGTTATATAATCAATAATCCTATGTGATGCTACCAAAAAATTGCACCTGCTGATTTTTCGAGTTTGTAGAGTGAGAACGAACACGAACGAGGTCTTCCGGTGGCATCAAGGTTTGACCTTGTCGCCCCTCCGATATTTAAGTCAGAGAGATAATATTTGAGAAAATATATGCTTAGTATATATGTAAAAACATATCTGAATAATGAAGGAGAATGAAATATTTACAGTGGTAGGTAGTCCAAGTAGGGTTCATTTCCTTATTTTTAGGAGCGAATAGGTATTGGAACGTAAATAAGAGTCCAAACTTACCTTATTTGATGTATTACCCAGGATGGTACTCCTTTGCGACTTAGGATTCCTATGGACGAGTGATTGGGTAAAGTTAGGATCCTTTCTTGACAAGGACTATTTAAGCCTGATCACTGGGTACTCTGATATTGGCCAAGTAATTGTCCCAACCATAAATATCCCGAGGAGTACAAATGTCGTTTTTAGGACAGTTCTGGGGGACCTTCATCGAGATATCCCGAGGACACACATGCCCGAGGAGTGCAGTCCCTTAACTGGCTATGGGAAACTTTGGGAGTCATTGTGCTCGAGACACTTGAAAGAATAACCACATCACTGACCCCGTACAACCACGCTCAAGGTTTGGGGATGGGTGCAGTGTCATCAGGATGCCCGATGTCGTGCTGCTGGTTTATGGTTTTGATCATGTTCAAGGGCTTACGTTATGATGACGCCGCCCCGGTTAAAAAAAGCAGTTAAAGCTCGCTCGTTGGATAGATGACGCGTGGTAAGATCCGATGGCTGAGGAGGCAACCCTTGGTCTCCCCCCTTGGAGGGCTATTAATACTTCCTTTCCCTTTCATTTTTCACTTTTCAATCTTAGTAAATCTTCTTGGCCCTCCTCGAGATCGAGTATTAAGGTAAGAGCTCGAGCACTTAAGTTGTTTATATAGATAGTTTTCAAGTTAAGATGTCGAGCACTAGTAGCGATAGTTCGTCCTCGTCCTCAGGAACAACTCATGAAGATCAGAGAGGATCGATCATTCCCATGGCCATTCCTATTGATGTCTAGCCTCGAGCTCAGGCCAACTTGATCCCCTTTACATACCCCGACTAGAAGTGTAGGTTTAAAGAGCATCTGGTAGTGGCCAGTGCTCAAGAATATGGGATGATGTCAGGCTGTGACATTAGGTCGCCTGAGCCTGGGGATAGGATGGTTAAGACTCGGGATGGTGAGTTTGTGATATTTAGGGATTCTTTGAAAAGGGGCTTTAGGTGGCCTCTGCATCCCCTCTTCTTGGCACTTATGGTTGAGTACAATATGTGCCCGGGCCAGCTAGTGCCAAATGGGTGGAGGATGTTAACTTATTTCTTCATTGCCTGTAGATACCTAAGAATTAACCCATAGTCGACCTCTATAGGATGGTCTTCGACCTCAAGCAACTTCCCCAGTTTACCTGTTTCGCTACCTCTCGACCTGAGGGGGGTTTAGGGTCCCGAGGATGCCTAGTTCTTTGAAATGGTGGAAGGACAAGTAGTTCTTCGTCGTTCCTCAAGATCCCGACCTACCATTTAGTCCTCGTTGGGGTTTCCTAATACGTCAAGCTTTTGTGATGGTCAGGCATATTTCGAGTCCTTAGAGAAAGATAGGCAGATGCTAGAGAATCTCAAACCTATTGTATACGATATGGACGACATCCTCGAGGATGAAATCTTCGATCTGGCAGGGATGAAAGGCCTCGAGGATAGGACTTGTACCTTTTATTTTGTATAATTTTCATACCTATTACACAAAGCTCGAATTAATATGTTCCTACTGTGTACAGGAATGGCATACGACCCAGTTGACCTTCGTGCTATCGTCGAGAAGAAAAATAAAGCTCCTCAAGCCCGGGCTCCTGGGCAGAAGAAGGGTAAAAAGAGACATCGAGATACGAGGTATGAGAGCGGCCCTAGTGAGTCCTCGAGAAGAGTCTCACCAGGTTTGGGAAGATCTGCCCACCATGTCCCGGGGATAATTAAAAAGTACATAGAGGACTTGGGGCCTGCTGAAGGGGTCAACATGATCGAGGCTCTGTTTACGAAGGTAAGCTCGAGGACTCTTGTCTGCCTAATATATTCTTATCTTTTTATCCTGACAATATGATAATGCTCATCATTTTTAGGCCTTAAGTGTTGCTCGGGTCTATCTCAAAAGGGGGCACATGAGTCCCAAAAAATGACACGCCTTCTCGGGGAGGCTAGAGCTCGGGAACAAAAGACTTTTGATATGGAGTTTGAAAGAGCCCTTTTAATTAAAGACCGTGACAAGGCTTGAGATGAGGCAGGCTCATATCGGGACAAGGCTGAGGAGATGAGGCTCGAGCTTGAGCGAGCACAAAAAGATTTTGAAGAGAAGTTCGTTGGAGCCCGGGATTCTGCTATCGAAGACTTCAAGTTGTCCGAGGAGTTTAGGGCAATGAGGGGTGAGTACACAGTGGGCTCTTACTTTCACGCCCTGAAGGAAGCCCGAGCCTTCATGTGCTCGAGGCCAAAGGCTAAGCCCAAGGATTTCAAGGGCATTCCTGATATTGCTGAGGATCTCGAGCATTCTGAGTCCGAGAAGGCAACAAAAGAGCAAGAGGCAGATGTCGAGGACGACGCGCAGGATGAGGGTCAGGATCCAACAGATGATCCTAAGGTCGGGGATTAAGATTGATATTTTGTACATGTAGTTTGCCCGATCTTGGGCCTAAAACAATATTGTTATTATTATTATTATTTTTTTTTTGTAATCTCAATTGCTTGAACTTAGCTGTATGCTAATCAATTTTTGCAAGATAATAGCCCGACCATAGGGCCTTTCATAATTTCTTATCCCAACGATAATGTGAATGATTGAATACTTGACAACAATAGTATAAATGCTCAACGATATAATTATTAAATTCCTGGGAAACAGGCTTGACGATTTTTCCATTAAGAATATAGCTCGATCACTTAATGAACTGAAATTGTAATGGTCTCGATGGTGGCTCGATAAGTAAGTTTTAGTAATGAGTTCGACGATAGTTTAGTGATTTTATTCGACGATGAACTATAATTAATGATCTCAAGGAGAGGTGTAACCAAATTGATCAAGTCTTGAGCCCGATGACAGGTTTAGTGAATAACCACCTTGATCAAGTCTTGTGCCCGAGGACAGGTTTAATGAATAACCACATTGATCAAGTATTGTGCTCGAGGACAGGTTTAGTGAATAACCACATTGATCAAGTCTGCCTTGATCAAGTCTTGAGCTCGAGAATAGGTTTAGTGAAAATCTCGAGCTTGAGTATTGTTGGGGACATAGTAGTCCAAGATTTTGCCTCTGGGAATGGTCGTACTCGAGCATTCTTTCGAAGTGCCTACTCGTGACAGGTCTTTTTTGGAGATCATGCCCGTAGCATGCCTCGAGGGTGCCTACGTGTGACAGGGATTTTGTGAGGTCATGCCCGTAGCATGTCTCGAAGGTGCCTGCGCTTTTAGAGATCATTCCCGTAGCATGTCCTGATGGTGCATGCGCGTGACAAGGCTTTTTAGGATATCATACCTGTGGCATACCTCGAAAAGTGCTCATAGCATGCTTGAGGCGTTTGCTCACGCTATGCCTGAGGGCCCGCCAGTTGCGGGACTTTTTGGAGAGCATGCTTGGAGTATGTCTTCTGGAGAAACATTATGACAAATTTTTTATTGGGTCTTTCCCAATGGCTACTTTATATAAACTTTTCCATATTTTAAAGCAATCATGTGTTCATAGACCTTGAAGAATGAACAATAAAATATGCGAAGGACGTGCAAGCCTGATTAACTATAAGTAAATGCATTGGGCATGCAAGCCCAAAAAATAAAGAAAAATAATACTTGTAGTGGGATAGCTGAGGTCATGACTGTCACTTGTAATAAATTTTGAGGTTGCCAGCATTCCAAGGCCTTGGCAGTGGTCTTCCCGACATGTCTCTCAGGTTGTATGGTCCCCCTTGAACTTGTCGAATAACTTCAAAAGGTCCTTCCCATGCTGGGCCGAGCTTACCAGGGGTGTGGCCGGCGGCCTCAGCCTTTCTAAGAACTAGATCTCCAATCCTAAATCTTTGGTCCTTTTGATAGGAGGTGACTCGTAATGTAGCATGTTCTCGTGTTTTCTCCAATAGGTCTAGATGTTCAGTGGTACGCTCCCCGACGTCATGCTCCAAACGCCTTAGTGATGGAAGGTTAACTTCAATTGGCATAATGGCCTCCAACCCAAAAGCTAGCATGAAAGGGGTTTCACCTGTCATAGTTTTATACGAAGTCCTGTTAGTCCATAGTATGGAGGGCAACTCATCAGGCCAGTTTCATTGAGCACCTTCGATTCTCGTGCGGAGGTCTTGCAATATAATCATGTTAGTTACTTTAGCCAAGCCATTGCTCTGAGGGCAAGCGACCGAGGTAAGGTGATGATCTATTCCAAGGTTTATACAGAAATTCTTGAACTGTGCATTATCAAATTGCCACCCGTTGTCGGCTATGAGCACATTCGGTATCCCGAACCTACATATGACAGACTTCCAGAGGAAAGACCTTAGTTTGAGCTCCAAGATGGTTGCCAGGGGTTCTGCTTCTGCCCACTTTGTAAAGTATTCAATAGCTACAGCCACAAACTTCAGCTGTCCTCTTGTTATCGGAAAGGGCCCGACGATGTTAACCTTCCATTGCTCAAAGGGAGTCGAGCAATGTATTGATGTGAGCTCTTCAGTAAGGGTATAGATGACGTTGCCAAACCTTTAACACTTATCACATTTTTTCACATAGTCTGTGGCGTCTTTCTTCATTGTCGGCCAATAGTACCCATACCTTATGAGTTTGAAGGCAAGTGCTCGTGCTCCTTGATGATTTTTGCATATGCCTTCGTGAACTTTCGCCATAGCTAGTGTTGATTCCGAGGGTTTGAGGCATCTTAGGTATGGAAGGGTGAAGCTCATGTGAAAGAGGACTCCTTGGATTATGCAGTACCTTGATGCTCTAAGTAGGATGCTCCTAGCTTCCTTTGGATCCTCGAGGAGATTTCCATTAGTTATAAATTCAACTATGGGGTCCATCCAATAGGGCTCACTATCGATGTCCATGATTGCTAGTTCTTGACCAATGCTCGGCTCTGTCATGACTTTGATGTGGACTGTCTTGTCAAGACCATCTACTCCCATGAACACAAGTCTTGACAATGCATCTGCCTTTCCATTATCAGCTCGAGCAATTTTCAGAATTTGACAATCCTAGAACCTTCTTCGTAGATCATGTATTTTCAAACAATACATGCTCATTTTTTCGTCCTTTCTTTCGAATGCTCATTCAATCTATCCTACCACAAGTAGTGAATCACTAAAGAGCTTGACATGTTCAATCCCCAAGCTATTTGCAAGTTCAATAGCAATGACCACAGCCTCATATTCTGCTTCATTGTTGGTAGCCTCAAATTTGAACCTGAGTGCACATTGAATTTCAGTTAGTTTGTCTGGACTACTAATGATGACCCATGTACCCAAGCCCAAGGAGTTGGATTCTCCATCAACAAATATTTCCCATGCATCCACCATAGTGGTCGAGCTCTCTCCTGGTCCCCGAGGCCTCGGGGTGAGCTCTGCAATGAAATTCGCCAGTACTTGTGCCTTGATAGAGGGCCTAGGCTTGAACTCTATATCGAATTCACCAAGCTCAATAGCCTATTTCAATAGTCTACCTGCGACGTCCGACTTCTAAAGTATCTGCCTCAGTGGTTGGTCGGTGATAACTATAATGGGATGTGACTAAAAATATTGTCGAAGCTTTCGAGCTGTCACAACTAGTACCGTGGCAAGTTGTTCTACCAATGTATACCTTGTTTCCGCATCCAACAACACCTTGCTCACATAGTAGATGGGTTGTTTGGTTGTTGAGCCTTCTTCACCTCCTTACCCCGTTCACTACATTTTGAGATACGACCAGTAGAGGTATAATGTATCTCCAGGCTCGAGCCTCGTAAGAATCAGGGGAGTAGCCAATGTCTGCTTAAGTTCTTGGAGAGCTCTTTCACACTCCTTATTCCAACTAAAACTTTGATTGCCTCTGAGAACTTTGAAGAAGGGAAAACACATGTCTGTTGCTTTAGACATGAACCTATTCAAAGAAGCAGCCCCGACTTGCTCCTAGGTGATTCCATGGATATCAAAGCCCGTATCTCGTATGGATTGGCCTCAATTCCTCTGTGAGTGATCATGAAACCTAAGAACTTCCCTGATACGACCCCAAAAGCACACTTGGTTGGGTTTAACTTCATCTTATATCTTCGGAGAATAGAAAACACTTCCTCTAGGTCGACAATATGCTCATCTCTTGCTTACTTTTGACTACCATGTCATCGACATAGGCCTCAATGTTCTTCTCGATCAGGTCAGCAAATACCTTGTTTATGAGCCTCTAATATGTTGCCCCTGCATTCTTCAAACCGGAAGGCATGACCTTGTAACAGTAGATGTCAGAGTCGGCTATGAATGACGTTTTCTCTTGATCTTCTTTAGCCATAAGAATCTGGTGATAGCCCGAGGAAGTATCAAGAAAGCTATACAACTTGTGACTCGAGGTGCTATCCACCAAATTGTCGATCTGGGGTAGAGGATAACTGTCTTTTGGGCACGCCTTATTGAGGTCTGTGAAATCAATACACACCCTCTACTTGCCGTTAGCCTTCTTAACAAGAATGACGCTGGCAAGCCAGTCTGGATGTTGGACTTTCCTGATAAACTTAGCAATGATGAGCATGTTGATCTCCTCACGTATTACCTCCCGTCTCTTCGGTGCAAATTACCTCTTCCTTTGTTTTACTGGTCTAGCATCAGGCCTTACGTTCAGTTTATGGACCACGATATCGGGGTCTATCCCTGGCATGTCCTTCACCTTCTAGGCAAATACATCAATGTTGTGGGACAAATACTTGATGAGTTTATCCTTGAGAGTAGTATCAAGATCCTGACCAATGGTTACTTTTTTATCATGCTCGAGCTCGAGCTCTACCAAATCTTCTACTGGAACAAGTCTATCATGATGCTCGAGCTCGAGCTCAGGGATAAATAATTGCATGACGTCAGTGCTCAATCCCCGAATGCTTGAGATATAACACTTCCTTGCTGCTGCCTGATCTCCACGTACAACTCCTATGCCATGACTCGTTAGGGATTTGATAAAAAGATGGAAAGTGGATACAATGGCCTTGATCTTGTTAAATAGTAGTGATGGGTGTTCTATACGCATCATATTTATGTCACTAAATGCGTTATTTTGATTACCATAATTATTCAGAGGAGAAGAAGGTGAGAATTGCAGTTCTTTAGTTTGTTGACTATGCTATAACTTGGTGGGATCAAGTGGTTACATCAAGGAGGAGGAATCGGGAGCGAGCAGTTAATACTTGGGATGAGTTGAAGACTATCAAGAGGAAGCGGTTCGTGCCTAGTCAGTACTACATGGAGCTGCACCAAAAATTGTAAGGTTTATATCAGGGGTCGAAGAGTGTGGAAGACTATCATAAAGAGATGGAGATTTTGATGACCAGGGCGAATGTGGAAGAGGATCGGAAAGCCACCATGGCTCGTTTCCTAAATGGGTTGAATAGAGACATTTTTAATGTCATGGAGTTGTAGCATTATGTGGAGATCTAAGACATGTTGCATGTGGCCATAAAGGTGAAAAAATAGTTGAAGATGGAGGGGACAGCTAGGCAAACAATGGGTGCTTCAGGTTCTAATTCATCTTGAAAATCGAGGTGGGATAGCAAAGGTGATGGAGCTTTTGCAAAAGGAAGGACTGAACTACCAAAGGAAATATATGATTGACCTAGCAGAACAATTCCCAAAACAGAGCCATAGCCAGCTAGAAATCGGGATATCAAGTGTTTCAGGTACTTGGGAACTAGACACGTCGCTTTTCAATGTCCAAACAAAAGGATGATGATCGTGCGCAATGGAGAGGTGGTGGTGAATGATAGTAAGGAAGATTATGAAGGCATGCTGACATTGGAGGAGATGACACTAAATTTGATGTTGGCGAATTACTGGTCACAAGGCGAGCTCTCAACACTCAAATCAAGACAAACGACTTGGAGCAGCAAAGGGAAAACATATTCCATACACGATGCCACATTAACAATATGGTATGTATCATGATCATTGATGGGAAAAAGCTGTACTAATGTGGCTAGTATAAATCTTGTTGAAAAATTGGGATTAACATCATTGAGACACCCTAGACCATATAGGTTAGGGAAGTTAAGGTGAGCAAGAGAGTGTTGATCAATTCATCAATTGGTGATATAAGGATGAGATCATGTGTGATGTGATACCTATGCATGCGGGGTAGATATGGGTAGGCCACGGCAATATAATAGGAGAGTTATTCATGATGGGTACAGGAATCGTTACAGTTTTGTTAAGGATGGGAGGTCCATTACCCTTGTGCATTAACACCGGCACAAGTGTATGAAAACCAAATCAAATTGAAAAATGTGAAAGAAAGGAGAGTGAAAGAATTAGAAAAAAAATTGTGAGATGGTGAGCACGAGAGAAGATGTTGAAGTGGCTAGTAGAGAGCAAAAAAGAAGGGAGCCACATGAGAGAAAAGAAAGAGAGTCTTCCGAGATGAGAGAAAAGTCGAAAATAAATTTCTTTGCAAAGGGGAGTGAGTTGAAAAAGGTCATAAATAAGAGGCAACAAATGATTTTGTTAGTTTATAAGGAGTCATTCCTCAATCTTGAGGAACTTAACTCACTCTAACTGATGCAGGAGGGTCTGAGTCA
>CAIGRO010077954.1:0-21844 GCA_903798355.1 Fraxinus baroniana | reverse complement strand
CAATCACAAATTCAACAAATACTGAACTATGAACACCATTGTGCTATTCTTGAAACTTTTCTTAATTCGAATTTCTGTTTGCAGTAAAAAAAGGACGATTTCACAAGAAAGTCTACGTTTGATTGCATGCTATTTAGTGCAATTCCAGTATACTTTTAGGAAGGGAATTTTAAAGATCAGTATCGATGGCACTGTTGAGAGTAGTGTGACATTTTGCTGTCATATAATTTTTTTTTGTAATCATCATTTCCTATTTTTCAAGTACATAGTTGATAGTGAATATTTTTGAATTATAGGCGAAGTATGGTCATATGAAAAAGCTATCATGTGTAAGGTATCGTGGTAGGTGAAGTATAGGAGTCCATTTTGAACTCAAAACCTTTTGTAAAGATTATATACGGATTTGATCTCCTAAGCATCGTGCTTAGTATATGCTAAGCACCGTGCTTAGCATATACTAAGTATGGTGCTTAGGAGATCATTACATATATATATATATATGTATATATATATAGATATATGTATGTATGTATATATATATATAAATGAAATGAACCAGCCGTAGTAGTGTAGCAGTCCAAATATTTTTAGTTCACTTTTCGTTTTCTTTGCTTTTCATATTCTTCCATGGCATCAGAGAAGCATTGATCTTAAAGGGACCGTGAAGAGTAGAAGAATAGTAGGTGGAGCAAATAATAGAAACAACCGACCAAGGTAACTTCAGTTGACAGAAAAGAAGATGGCTTCAAGTGGCTTCTCAGCAGTCAGCACCATTGCCCTCTGCATTCACTAGTGAATATTACAACTTCTGGCCTACAAAAATGAAAGCTTATCTCAAAGCTCCTGTGGGAGATAACTGAAACAGGGATTGAACCTCCACCTTTGAGGGCAAACCCCACGGTTGCTCAAATCAAACACCATAGTGAGGATGTTGCCAAAAAATTCAAAGCTCTTTCTTGCCTTCAGTCTGCTATTTTAGATCTATTTCAAAATAAATATGACTTGTGAGACAACGAAAGAGACCTAGGATAGACTTAAGGAGGAATTCCAAGGCAATGAAAGAATGAGGCAGATACAAGTACTCAACTTGAGAAGAGAGTTTGAGACTTTGAATATGAAATAAAAAGAGACTGTGAAGGATTTTGCAGACATATTGATGAAGGTTGTAAATCAGATCAGGTTGTTGGAAGATGATCTACCTAATAAAAGAGTGGTGGAGAAGGTTTTAATAAGCCTACCTGAGTAGTTTGAAGCCAAGATATCATCACTGGAAGACTCAAGAGATCTGTCATCAATAACTTTGGCTGAGTTGGTTAATGCTCTGCAAGCAACTGAGCAAAAAAGGCTAATGGGACAAGAGGAACAAATTGAAGGAGCTCTGTTTGTTAAAGGAAAATACAAAGCTCAAATGAGTCTTGGAATGAAGAAGTTTTAGTTTGAAAAGAAAGAAGCTGAATGCAGCAAATTTGAAAACAAAGAGGATAAGTATGCTCCTTGTCTTCTTTGTAAAAAAAAAAGGCATTCTCCTAAACGGTGCTGGTATTGGCATGGAGTTCAGTGTAGAGGTTGCAAGCAATTTGGCCATGTTGAAAATGTATGCAAAAATAGGAAAGGGAAACAATCACAATAGGAGGCACAAGTTGTAGAGAACCAGCAAGAGTTGCAAGATAAACACATATTCACAGCCATTCAGATCAATAATAGAGGAGGAACTTGGTTGCTTAATAGTGGTTGTACACACCATATGATAGCAAACTCCAATATCTTTGTTGAGATGAACAAGGATTACTCATCTAAGATGAAAGTAAGCAATGGAGACTATGTGGATGTGAAGGGGATTGGAGTTATAGTTGTGCAGACATCTGCAAGTATCAAACATATATTTGGTGTCCTTTATGTGCTTGAGATTGACCAAAATATATTTAGTGTTGGGCAATTACTTGAAAAGCATCATACTTTTATATTTAAGGATAATACCTACACAATACTAGATAGAAATGGAACTGAATTGATGGCAGTTGAGATGAAAAACGAAAATTTCCCCATTGACTGGAAAAATATCACCACACAAGTACTGACTTCTGTCCTAGATGATTCTACTCTATGGCACAAACATTTTAGTCAAGTTAATTACAATTCTTTAAGGCAATTGTATGAGTTCAGTTTGATGGATAATTTGTATGAAATCACAGATGAATTATGTGTGTGTGTGTGTGTGTGTGTGATGTTTGCCAATTTGGAAAGCAAACTAGGTTACCATTCTCAAAAAAGTGAGTCAAAGAGGGCCACAACTAAACTTGAATTAGTGGATTCAGATGTTTGTGGTCCAATGAAAACTACTACTTTGAATGGTACTAGGTACTTCATCATCTTCATTAATGGCTTAACCAAAATGTGTTGGGTATATTTTTTGAAAGCCAAATCAGAGGTTGCAACTGTGTTTCAAAAGTTCAAAAAACATGGTTGAGAATGAAAGTGGCTACAGTATAAAGGCAATCAGAACTGCTAATGGAACTGAATACAGCTGTGAACAATTTGACAGTTTTTGCAAACTGAAAGAATTAAGCACCAACTGACCATTCCCTATTCTTCTCAAGAAAATGGGGTTAGTGAGAGGAAAAATATGACTGTGATGGAGATGGTCAGGTGCTTGTTGATTGAGAAAAAAGTTCCAAAGAATTCTAGGCTGAAGCAGTCAAAATTTTTGTCTACCTTCTCAATCATTTGCCAACAAAAGCTTTGGAGAATAAGAATCCATATAAAGTTTGGTATGATGTCAAATCAAATATCTCACATTTGAAGGTGTTTGGGAGTGTTTGTTTAGTGTTTGTTACACTCATATTCCTAATGCAAAAAAGTGATAACGCTGAAGTGGGGATACTGGTTGGATATTGCATCAATGCTAAGGGGTACAGGGTGTTCAATCATCATTCAAAAAAGGTGATCTCCAGCAAGGACGTTAAAGTGGAATTGGGAGGCAAGTTCAGTAGCTAAAACAAAAACAAGGAATTTGATTTCTCAAAATAGAGATGGAGAAATCAATGAAGATGAAAAGGAACTTGATGATGGTTCTGATTCAGAAATTGAAAGGGTAAAAATGAGGCCTTTAGTAGACATATATGCAAGGTGTAATACTGCAATTGTAGAGCCTGCAAACTTTGTTGAAGCTTCTAAGTCATCGATTGGATGGCTGCAATGGGGAAAGAAATCAGAATAATTGAGAAGAATGACACTGGGAATTGGCTGAGAGACCATTGAAGAAGCAAGTGATTAGGGTTAAATGAGTGTATAAAATAAAGATAAACCTTGATGGATTGTCAACAAGCTGATAACAAGGTTAGTTGTCAAGGGTTATGCTCAGCAATATGGAATGGATTTCACAAACACCTTTGTACCTGTTGCAAGGTATGAAACAATAAGATTGCTGATGGCAATGGCAGCTCAAAGAGGATGGAAGATCTTCTAGTTAGATGTAAAATTAGCATTCTTAAATGGCTAGTTAAATGAAGAAATTTTCATTGAACAGCCTAAAGCCTTCATGGCTGATGGAATGGAGGATAAAGTTTATCTTCTAAAGAAAGCATTATATGGTTTAAGACAGGCTCTAAGGGCATGGTACAGTAGAAATGATGAATATTTAACCCTCATTCACTTCATTAAAAGTTTGAAAGAACAGACCTTGTATGTGAAGGAAGAGAAAAATGATTTAGTCATCATTTCTTTATAAATAGATGAATTGTTGATCACAGACAGCAACTTGGCATTGATTGAAGGTGTTATGAATGGTTTAAAGAAGACATTTGAAATGACAGACTTGGGGGAGATGTAATACTCTCTTGGTATGGAAATTTATCAATAAGATCAGAGAATTTTCATATGCCAAAAGAAATATGCTAGAGAGATCCTAAAAAAGTTCAACATGGAGAATTACAAACCTGTAACCACCCCTACTGATTAAAAATACAAGATTGTTGAAGGAAGATGATACTAAAAAGATAGATGCAAAAATCTATAGAAGCATTGTTGGTTGTTTGCTCTACCTTAGTGCAGCCAGACCAGATGTAACTTATGCTGCAAATATCCTATCTAGGTTCAGAGAAGAGCCCAATGAACTACATTTTCAAGCAGTAAAAAGAGTCCTAAGATATGTTAAAGGAATAGAGGACTTGGGAATCTGGTTGAAAAGGTCGGAACACTGGAAATTAACTAGCTTCACAAACAGTGATTGGGCAGGGTGTCCTGAGGATATCAAAAGCACGTCTGGATATATATTCTATATGGGATCAAGCATCATTTGTTAGAATTCAATAAAGCAAAAGACGATGGCTGAATCAATAGCTAAAGCAGAATATATTGCAACATCAGAGGCCACCAATCAGGCCATTTGGCTAAGGAAAGTGCTGGAATATTTGAAGCATAAACAAGATGATGCTACTATCATTTTTTGTGATAATCAATCTGCAGCAGCAATGGTTAGGAATCATGTGTTTCATGGAAGAACCAAACATATAAAGATCAAGTACCATTCAATTAGAGAGGCACAAGAAGGTAAGGAGGTTGAACTTACACACTGTAGATCAGAGGAACAACTTGCTGATATATTGACAAAGTCATTGAGTAAAGGAAGGTGCAAAACACTAAGAGATAGTAATGGAATTGCCGGCATCACCTTGGATAAAAGGTTCGGATTGGGCAGAATTTGGGTGTCTAATTTGGTAATGGAAGAAAGGGAAAGAGGAGCTAACGTTTAGTTGTACTAGATGCTCTTTTATGTGGGAAGGAGTGGTTTACGATGATGATGATGACGACGATCTGTTGTTGTGGTGACAGTGGTTGATTTTTAGGGGTAAGGGTAGGTGGGTGGGGATGGGAAATGAGGTAAAGTAAGGTTTGGGAAAGAGATAACAGATTTTTTTTTTAATGTATAAAACGTATATCACTTAAAAAAAATCCAAGTGTGTAGCACTCATTTGACTTGGCACCCATTAATTGTCACATCAAAGCTAGGTATGCAGCCATGTCAGCATTCC
Organism: Fraxinus baroniana; assembly: GCA_903798355.1. NCBI lineage: Eukaryota > Viridiplantae > Streptophyta > Magnoliopsida > Lamiales > Oleaceae > Fraxinus > Fraxinus baroniana. The sequence goes on along the minus strand of CAIGRO010077954.1, from coordinate 16,814 downwards.
GTCAATGTTTGGACAGATCGTTAGCTTAGTGACGAACGGGATTATAAAATGCAAAGTTCAATAATCATTTGGACTATTATCCTTAGTTTATGAACATACTCTTGAGCGAACTCTATGCACTAATTTTTTTCTTTCAATTCACAGATTGGATGAAGATATAAACAGCCTTTAATTTTTTCTCTAACCTAACTCGACTACTACAATAGGGGTTAGGATTTTAATTTCCAAACTTGTTTATTTTTAATTTTTATAGGGAAATAATAATTTTAATGGAAACCAAGCAAAACACTGAGGAAATTTTAACGTGATTCTTTTTATATTAAATTATTTTACCATCCAGAGATTGAATAATGTTTATGGACGGTGGTAGTTTCCTTTTCGGTTGTTATCATGTTTTCCCTCGTGTCAAACTCAAATGCATTTTGAAATGCTTTATGTATTCTTGATTTCTGGATATGTGGGAATTTCTAGTGAACCTCAAGAGTTTGAAAATCCACCGAATTCTGTAAATTAGAACACTGATGAATCAAATTGACGAAAAGTGGGTGTATTAATGTGCTCTGATATCTTAAGTCACAATCTACTATAGCCAAGGGAAGAAACAAATTACGAACTTGCCATTTTCAATTCATATAGCTACAAACTCAGGTACTTCAATACCAACAGTTTGCTCCAAAATTTAGTTACTCTTTGTTCTACCTTTCTCCACCACTCTCCTCCTTAGTACAATGCAAGATACAGATCAGGTACAGAGTTTCAGTAGATTGGAAATTCTGGTTACCTGTGGCTTGATATTTATTGGGCTGTTGGGGGAGTGGTGTTAGAATAAGAGGGGGTTTCTTATAAAAATTATTGTAGACTAGATATTCCTTTTTAGGTGGTTTAAGAGTTACTCTTTAGGTGGTAATATTCTATACATGTCAGGGGCGGACACAGGGGGGTCCTGGGACTTTTGATTTTTGATTTTTTTTTTTAAAAAAAATCGTGTTTGATATTGATTGAAATTTAGATTTTAATCTAAATCAAAGTTAAAAATTAATTTTAATAATGTATTTCATGGAATTCATAATTTTTTTAACTTTTATCAAAATTTATTAAAAAATTGATTTTAATTTCCACCAAATAGGGGCAAAATTACAATAAATTTGAATTTCGATAACATGTTGATTTTAAAAATTCTCGGACGATTGTATGCTAATCGAATCTATAAATTGCTTATGTTATCTCAAAGCTTATTTTGAGAACTACATTATGGGCATATCGAATAGTCCAAATAAATATAAAAAATAGTTAAACGTGAGAATTAAAGAAAAACGTCTAACTCTGGGTATATCGAATAGTCCAAAGAGATATCGAAAATAGTTAAACGTGAGTTTTAAAGGGAAGCGTCTAACTCACATTTTTTCAAAAAAATTCAAATATTTCATTAACATTTACTATTTTTGCGATATAAACTTTTCAATGTAATTTTCATCATTTTATTAGGGAACTTTATATGGAATATGATATAAAAAACTCTCGAAATTTTACATCCGAAAATGTCATATCCAATGTAAATTTTCGGATACAAAATTATATGAGGTATGATTTCTTTTGGACATAAATTTTCGATTGTAAAATTTCTTCCAACTTTTTTGTAAGTTCGATTGTTGCTCCCCTAACTTTTATGTTATGCGTCCCCCCTTGATACATGTTACCACTGTTCTCATTTTTCTTTGGTTTTTGCTAGCTTGTACCTTTGTATTGGAGCATACCAGGTCTGCATCCTTATCCTTAAATCTGTCAATTTATTTTGTGGGCCATGTGATGTAAATCTGCACATTCTCTTGTTTCAAAGATGTTTTATGTGTAGAAATTATTTATCTTTGAAGCATATGCATATTGGAAATCCAGGCTTCTTGTGCTCCAGCTCAAGTGTCCTGCAATGTCTGCTGAGTAACTTCTTTTGTCTGAGTAAAGGACCCATGTCTGTATGTTTTGACATGACAGTAGTTCCTTCGTCAATGTTAAACTCTCTGCTACTAGAGGTCTCAATATATGTTGGGCAACCAAGCCTCGCAGAGTCGCATGGTCGTGCCATGGGCGGCTGTATGGACCTGTGGCCTGTGTGGACAGTCTCTCTCGAGCCTGTATCTAAAGAAACTTGAGCAAGAAAAAGTGAAAGTTGTAGACCCAGCTTTCTTTGACAGATTTTTCTTATTTTTAAATCCATAAAAAAAATTAATTTTTTTTGTATTTAATATCATGTTTGATCCAATATAATTGCAAAACCTTCCCTAGATCTGGTAAATTGAGCCACTAAAAAAGAGGGGAAGTGAAAAAGAGGGGAAGTGGTCAAAGTTAAGGATCTGGTTCCATTAGATCTAGTAGTTTGAACCGAATGGAATAGAGAAAAAATATATGTGATCGATCTTAAATTTATTATGAATGGGGCTAAATTTTTAGAAGTTTTCTACTTTCGCACCTTGGCTTTCAAGATTTGTGTGATTTGAAGTTTGAGGGGGAGAGTAACATGGGATACATATGTAGTCACCATCAAAAAAGGGAAATAAAGTTGATTATGTAGCTTTCTGCTCAATATTGAAGAGAATTGAGGGCCCACTTTGTCCCTTTTGATTAGTCAATTCTTAGCCAATTTTATTTATTGAACATGGGAATGTCGCAAGACCATAGCCCTTACGTATGAGAAAAATCAATGTTAGTTCAAATTTAGCTAATTTGCTGTAGAAATGTGGATATTAGAAGAAAGGGAGGAGCCCGAAACCCAACAAAAAAATTGGATCGAGGTTCTCTGTGATATATTAGTCGAGATTATTTTGAGATTGACACTAGATTTGGGAGAAAACTCTTTCAAATAGTAAGAAACTGGACTGATTCGATTCGGTTTCTGTGTGTTTAATAAAATATCAACTATTTTATAAAAAGAATAGGTTCTTTATCCATTTAGTTTGACTTAAAACATAATTGTGTTCATCCTTAATTGCTAATATAAAAATTTGAGTAGTGGATACAATTCAACACAAGCAACGTAGCAATATTTTGAAAGAAAAAGACCACTCATCCTCCAACTTTGTATACACTCAAATGAAGTCTTTACCATGCAATATTGAACCTCTGTTTGATGGCCATTATTGTGTAAAAATGATGTTTTGAATAGTTATTTTTTGGAGAATATGAGTAAAATATCAGAAAAAAGATTTAGACTTACGTGCAAAATATTGTAAATGTATGATTGAAAAGAGTACGAGAAATAAATTGTTTTATTTTAAAGGGAGTTGAACATGAGTTAAGTATTTGGCACTATAGTGATTTCTTTTTGTTAATACCGTTGAATATTGTACTGTTTATTTTATCAAATAAGCAAAAAGGAATTTTTAGAACGAGCTCAAATGGGTTGCATGTAGTAATATCACTTTCTTTGATGGATATGTGTATGGCTGTGAAGATTGTGGGGATGGTGTGTACTATCAAGGACTAAAGGTATATTTGTGTATAAACATAAAGGATAAGACAATTTCCGTATTGATGCTAAATCTTTGGTTTACTTGGATGGTTTTCTCAGCCTTAGAACATGCATATACAACTTGTTGAATGGACCTCGGCTATGGATTGAATTAATGGAGTTAGACCAGTGAGCCATTAGGATGAGGCCATGTATCAAGCATCCAATTGACATCAAAGGTAATGAAAAATGGAATGAAATATTACCCTCAATTTTGATAATTTTCTCTTAAATTCAGCACTTGCATTTTCATTATTGTCTATTCCACTATAAAAATTACTTTCAACCTTCTGACTTGAACGTCGGAGTGCCCACAACCGTCACATCCCATCGGAGCTATAGTCACGCATACTCTAATACTTGTGTCCTAATGTGTAGGTAACATATATGTGGACGGAAGAGGAGTCGGGATTTTTTGACAGTTAGATCGCACCAAATTTGAAGGTCAACAAATTAACGCCATCCATGAGTAGCTATACGTTGACCATGAATCAATCCCATTGAGTTTTTTTTTTTTTTTTTAAATTAAAATTGGTGAGTTGAAAAAGAAGAGTTTTTGAACTGAGACAGAATGTTGGAAATGGAAACAAGTACAGTTGAAAACATAATGTTGGAAATTTGAATTGATTTCAATTCATGAAAGGTAAGTTTTAGGCTAGAATGAGGAGGAGAATTTATTTCTCCTACTGTCCTACAACATAAAGAGGATTCTGTGCTTGAATGTTGATACAAGTATACAATCAGGATCTGATGATTATATGTTGATAGAAGTATACATTTAGGGTAAATATGAATTTGTATAGTTATTTTGAATTCAGCGTTGGTTTGACGCACATTTTTCTGAAAAAGTAGTAAAAATTCAATCGTTACCTACAGTAAAATGGAAGACAAGTACTGCAAATCTCAACCATGCAGGGTTGTATCAATGACCATATTGCCCTCCTTCAATTATGCAAGATGGACACTTTCCCAATTATGAGGGCTTTTCGGACATTTTACACATTTTGGCATAGACTTTTGATCCCATTTAGCAGTACTCGTCTTCCATTTTACTGTAGCTAACGGTTGAATTTTTTCTACTTTTTCAAAAAAAATGTGCATCAAACTGGCGCTCAACTAATAATGCAGATAAACTAGAAAAGACCATATATTTGGTTAGGGATAGAGAAGTTATTTTTTATTGTAATGATGTGATCTCAACATAATAAGTTAGGATAAAGATAAGCTAACTAGAATTAACATGATTTGTTGAAGTTATTAAGATCTTACTTGTAGAATAGACTAACAAAAAGTTCATGTATTGATTTATTACAAAAGAAAAGTTACTTTATTGTCGTTAGGTTGAGTTTTAGATAAACATTTATGTATGTGTTATTTTTTATTTTAAGTGAAAAATGTTACTGAAACTAATTATTATCTTAGTGTGGAAATGAAAAACTCGATTATTTTCGACTTCGATAAATTTCAAAAGAGGTTATTTTAGAACTTGCTTAATTGACTTGTAATAAAATTTCCAGGCTTAGTCAAACTATTTGAAAAACATAACAAGAAGCAAACTTAGGTTATTAAAAACATAAAATAAAATAAAAAGGAGCTGATTGGGGCAATTCATATATATTGTCATTAGGAGGGCCAACATGCATTAGTACAGCCTATAGGTACTGATCCCCACACTGTCCTTGCAACAATTAAACACCCCTTATGGTCTATCCTTTGACCCAACCACCCCACCACCCCCACCCAAAACCCCCCTCTCTAAAAACTTAGAAAATTTCACCACTTGCTCCAACCAGTTTCCCTTTTAGCAAGTTGGTCATAAACCTTTCATTATGGCACAATCAGTCTCGAACACTATCCAAATATAAATTAAATTGTCACATTGTCATCTTATATCTTATTTTATGAAACTATGTTTTGTATCACATCTTGGGATGCTTAGAAATTTGAACTATGACATTCTTTTATGAGGGTAAGTCATAGTTAAACGAAAATTTAGATAGTTTCATAACTAATAGTAAAACGTTGAGAACCAACTTATTACCAATACGATACGTCAAGGATGGATAATGCAATTTGACCCTAAAACTTTGATAAATACCCCTTCACACACCCCTCAATCCTCATCTCCACCTCCATTCCATTTCCATTCAAACTCATTTATCCATTTCTTGCCATAAAACTCAAAAAATGGCAATTAGAAAACCAAACAAACTGTCACAAGCAGCAGGCTTGAAACAAATCCTCAAAAGATGTTCAAGTTTAGGCAAGAAAAATGGGTATGACGAAAATGATCTTCCACTTGATGTCCCTAAAGGACATTTTGCTGTCTATGTTGGAGAATATAGGAGCAGATATATTGTTCCTATTTCATTTTTGACTCATCCTGAGTTTCAGTGTCTTCTTCAACGTGCAGAAGAAGAATTTGGATTTGATCATGATATGGGACTCACTATCCCTTGTGAAGAAGTCGTTTTTCGATCTCTAACGTCGATGATCAGATAATTTGGGCTATATTTTCCATAGTCGGTCTCAAGCCCCTGCTATATAACTCGGGTTGTGATAGGTTGACGGTCAATCAGTGCGAAAACTTTGTCAAATCTTAGGACATGACTCGTAATGCACATTTGTTGTTGTTTGAAGAAAGATGATCAAGATGAAGCTGCCGATCGAATTGTTGTCTGCTTCTCTTTTTTTAACATCTTTCTTCATAGAAGTTTGGTCTATATATTTTTTTTTAATTCTCTATATTTTCTAACTATTTGGGTGTTGTACTTTTGGAAAAAGCCACCGTGCCAGAAAAAAATGGATCGAGGCTTTGACAGCCTCTCACAGCGGGCGGCCCCACATGAATAAAAAATTGCAAAAACAAGTGGACCCCACCCCCTATTGTGAGGGTCGGTCACAGCCTCGGTCAAAAAATTTCGGGCACTGTAGCACGATTGTGTACTTTTATAGCGACTTGAAGTCCCTAACCCCAAGAAAACCCATGTAAATATTTTCTGGGTTAAATTTGTAAAAAGTTTTGATTTTTTCTCTCTGACTTGTTTTCCTACATCCTGAGAGAATTTTGTTGTTTAAGGAAAGACTCTAAATTATGTCCTCCAATGATTGTGTCATTGAATGTTGAATAATACTTTCCTTTCCGCTCATGTTCGGTAATGTTGAATAGATAAATATGGGGAAAAATAAACTTTTGATCACATATTATTAAATGCAACCCATTTTTACGTATCAAACTTATCAAGAATTTTTTATTGGTTAAAATAAAAGATGTGTAATAGACAATAAATATAGATAACATTACTCATCTAACTGAATTAAACGTTGTCTCGGGAATTTTACCATTCTAAAGTTGAAGACATAACGAATAGAAGTCGACTACTCATCATTTTTCTTCCGTTTAGAGTTGGCAAAGAAGTCGAGCCGGCACGGCTCAGCTTGGCTCGTTGTCCACGAGCTCAAGCTTGTGGCTCGTTGCTCGTGGGTGAGCTCGTACTGTAGCGAGCCGAGCCTAAGTCGAGTTTTTGATTTTTGATTTTTTTTTCAATTATCCTTCCAAACATTTTTCAATAAAATAATATTTTTTATCGCAATAATAACTTTTTTTTTTCAACCACATATTCACCATCAAATCACAAAAAAAAATGTATTCTCTCCTGAAAAATGTGCATCAAACACTCATAAATCAATTATTTTTCACTATCGCGTTATAACAAGACTACGGAATATTCGCCCATATTTATTCGACGAGTATAAAGGGAGTTTCCTTTCCATCGAAGTACAAACAAAACTATATTCGGAGCTCCGATTTTGAATATCTTTTCGGGTCACGTGATTATAGGCCCACCAAGGGTCCATTTCTCTACAACTTGTAGGGGCTATGGACTCATGTTCACGTGACCAGACCCGTATCTACTAACCTTTAATCTATTTTGGTACAACTCTTGTGTAAAGGTTTTGTGGTTATAAAAAAAATTATTTGTCCAATTTAATTTATAATAATAGAGTTTTATGAAATATAATTAATTATAGAAAACATCGCGCAAGACTTCTGCTTAATGGTATTACACAAAAAGAAACATAATGTTATCACAATAACACTATTATTTAACCACACATTCTCCAATAAAATAATATTACACATAAATTAAAATTTTTTTTTTATTCTTTAACCACAATTCTTCAAAAAATTACTATTCTAAAATACATTTTTCCTTAAAAACTCATTTTAAATTTTAATGGATCTCAATCAAGGCTAAAAATTATTTTACATTCACAGATACAAAGATCTTACGTCACTAAGTCAACCTAGGTATGTACAAGCGTTTTCGAAATATATTTTTGAATGATTAAATTATATTAGTGTTTAGTGTACTGGATAACATAAGATAGCAAATAAACTTTTTCTAAGGTTTTTTCCTTTAATCTTATTCAATTCAATATTATGCATACACTACGAAATTTTGTGTTGATTCATATTATTATAAATGTGTGACCTTTATGTTAAATACGCATAGAAGATTTATGTATACCTAATTCATTTATAATAAACTCAGGCAATGGGTAACACGTAATAACTTAGACCATGTTTGATTGCGACTAATTTCATAAAAAATGTTATATTCGAGGAAAACGAATTGCACTTTGGCAGTTTGATTGCAACGTGGAAATGGAAATCGAATTTCAAAATACAACAAATTTAAGCTGCATTTTCTTTGTTTTCATGGAAAATGAATTCCTATTAGTTTGGTGGATTTTTATTTTCTAATTAATATGGAATTGGAATTCATTTCCATCTTTGTCTATCAAACGGTTATAATATTAGTGACGAATTTAACTTCATATTTTTTTTACCGTAATTTCACTTGGCCCTGTTTGATTGCTACATTTTACATGGAAAATGTAACATCGGAGAAAAACAAAATCCACTTTGACCGTTTAATTGCAAGGTGGAAACGGAAATCAAATTCCAAGATACAACCACTTTAAATTGCATTTTTTTTATTTTTATGAAAAGCGAATTCCTACTAATTTTGTGGATTTTTATTTTCAAAATAACATGGAATTAGTATGATATAATGCATACCAAGTATATGACCAGTATTTTAAAAAATCTAGTAACTTATAATATCTAAAAAAGGATTTTTGGGAAAGAGAAATAAATAAATAAAACCAATGTAGAAAGTTCAAAAGAGGGATAGGACCCTATTTGAAAGTCAAAAATTGGGAACTTATCAATGGAGGCTAGGGAGCTGGCAGGGTCTAGTCAATTGCCGCCCAAGTCATGGCTAAATTGTCCAGTCAAATGTCATCTAGTTAGGTGGATGGTGTTGGTTGGCTGCAAAATTAATGTTTGACAACACGATTGATAATTGAAAACAATGAGCGTATATAAGAATGTCAATAAGTCGAGACGAGTTGAAGTTCGAGTAGAAATTCGAAGTCGAGTCGAGACGAATAGAGTTTCGAGTATAAACACGAAACTCGGTATCAAGAACCACAGCTTTACTTAGCCCCTTGGCCCAATCACAGCCACAGTTTTCCTAACTTCGACCGCACATTGTAAAATATTTTTTCATTTTGAGTTGTAATTTCATTTCCATTGTAATGGTTTATTTCAATTGTAAAATAACTCTGATATTGGTAAATATTTGATATGATTTCTCGTCATTTAAACGTTTACTCCTATCACTTAGTTTTTGTTCCGCAAACTATTATAGGGGGTATTAGTCATTTAAAAATCTTTCAAACTTACTGGTGTTCGCCCCTGCACTAGCCATTGTAATTTCTTGTTTTCATCAATGGTAATTTTCACTTTCATCAATCAATGATCAATTTACTTTCAATGCATCTAAATTCTTTGTTGCAAGCTTTCTACAAATAGTAATCAAATTTTCTTTTGTTTCGAAACGATCAAGAAAAGATGGAAGGTAGTCTAATGGAGCAAACTGCTGTCGCACAGTGTCTCTTTTTGTGCCAAGAAGAAAAGCACCCCATGAAAGATGGTATAAAAGCTGTGACTCACGACTCTCGATAAGAAAGCTATGGATCCAATTACATCAAACACTATAGAAGTCGTAGATCCTCAAAAGATGAGCAAGAAACAACGCATGTATGCGCTTGATGAGACAAATACTAGGTTGTGCTATGTCGTGGAGGGCCTCGAGGAAAAATTCGAGGTGACAGAGATAGAAATTCATGAATTATACATCTGACTGCATGAAAGCCGAAAGGCTTGCAGAGCAATGACTGAAGTTGTTGCAATCATGCCTGATCTGCAGGATGAAATGGAAGTTTCGGAGCTCAATTACGAGTACTTCAACGTGCGGTTGGCAATAGGCAAGCCCCCGCACAAGAGTATGTTCATAAACTCAGAATTTCGGAACCGTGTACCTATGGAGGGGCACGTGATGCAAAAGAAGTCGAAAACTTCTTGTTTGATATAGAAAAATACTTTCTTACGGCTTCGATCGAAGACGAAGTAAGAAAGATTACAATAGCTACCATGTACCTTAGTGGAGATGCAAAACTATGGTGACGGACAAAATATGCTAATATTCAGCCAACAAGTCATAGTTTTTCCCATAAAATGTGGAATATCAGGCACAACGGGCACTACGAGAACTGAAACATACAAGCTCCATCAGGGAGTACGTGAAAACCTTTTAAGACATATGCTGAATATTCAAGATATGTTGGAAAATAATAAGCTATTCATCTTCATGGAAATGTTGAAACTGTGGACACACATGAAACTTCAGAGAAAAGGTTACTGATTTGAGCGCGACCATGTGAGCCGTTGAATGTTTAAGTGACTATCAACACGAGTTGAGAAACCTTCAGGAAATAGTCAAGCTATTGGAGGTGGAAGCAGGCCTTACAGACCTAGCTCAAACTCAAATGGGAGAGAGTGTTACTCTAATAATAAGGGATGAGCCTATCAAGGCACCCGTCAGAGTAACTTTCAAGGGAATTATCAAAACAACCGTCAAGAAAACTATAACGGTAGCGGCAATAACAACTGGAATAAAAGGAAAAGAAATAGAGGGTAGATCTGATGTCACTCCTAAATTCATGTGTTTTTTATGTGAAGAACCTCATCGGGTGGCGGAGAGCCCTAAAAAACGGATGATAAATGCATATTGTCAACTAGAAAGTGGCGAAATGAGTTCATAACAAGATGTCCCACAAGCTAGCTATCATGGTAAGATCGACTCCGAAGAGGATGAAGAGGTAGTTGGTGCATTCTCACATCAGTACAATACACTATCGTACCGAGCTATTGAAAATGATGATGTTCATTCGAAAGAGGTAAAGATGAAATAATCGAAAGCTCACATTTGTAGGGCCAAAGGCTTAATGTACATTGATGTGAAAATTAATGGAAAGCCAATCAAGGCTATGGTAGTACTAGGGCTACCCACAACTACTTCGCAAGTACTGAAGTGGAGCGACTCGAACTTGTTCTGAAAAAAGGTAGTGGAAAAGTCATGGCAGTCAACATTGCTGCCCAACTTATAGCTGGAGTAGCAAATATGTGTTGCTCAAAGAGGGTCTTTTCGAGGGAATGACAAAATTGTTTGTAGTTAAGATGGATGACTTCAAGCTTATTCTGGGATTAAAATTTCTTCGAGATACTAAGATAGCAGTGTTGCCATATTTCGATTCATTAATGATGATGGATAGTAAACTGTGCATCATCACTACACAAGCTGCGAAGATGGGAGAGAAGAGTATCTCGAACATGCAATTTGGTAAGTATTTCAAAAGAAATGAATCCTCATTTTTGTGCACTCTTCTATTAGAGGAGGTCGAAGAGGCGAATGTCCATATTCCAAAACTTGTCAAAAGGCTTATTAAGGAATTTGAAGACATTATGCCCGATGAGTTACCAAAAAATTGCCACCAAGGAGGGTGATTGATCATGAAATTAAACTTATTCCAGTTGTCAAACCTCTTACCAGGGCACCTTATCTATGTCTCAACTTGAGCTTGAAGTGCTTAGGAAGTAATTGAGAAAAATGTTGTAAAGTGGGATTACCGCGCCTGCGAAATCACCATATGGAGCTTCCGTGTTGTTTCAGGAAATGGTCGATGGTTGCGACTATCGAGCTTTGAACAAGATCACTATGAAAAATAGCTTTCATATTTCGTTGGTCACGGATTACTTCGACCGACTGAACCGGGCAAGATACTATACGAAGATTGATCTTAGGTCTGGATACCAGTAAGTTCGGATCAAAGAGAGAGATGAAGCAAAGACTAGATGGCAACAAGATAAGGAGCATTTAAATTTAATTGATACCTTTTGGCTTAACAAACGCTCCAACAACGTTTTGTACGATGATGAATCCGTTGCTTCACAGGTTCTTAGACGGTTTTGTGGTGGTTTACTTCGATGACGACATTGGAGAAACATGTACAACATGTGAGGCAGTTTTTCAATTGGCCACAAGATAATAAACTCTATGCCAAACTGTCTAAATGATCATTCGTTCAGACATCTATTAGTTTCTTGGGTCACATCATCAAGGTAAAATACGCATGGATACGAAGAAGGTTACAACCATCAAAGATTGGCAACCACCAAAGAATGTCCATGATGTACGTTCGTTTCTTGGGTTATACAATTACTATCGAAGATTTGTGAAAGAGTACTCAGAAAATGCACTGCCACTTATCGAATTGACAAAGATGGATAAGGATTGGGACTGGTCATCCTAATGCTAAATTACTTTCAAAAAGTGGAAGAAGTCTATGTGGACGAATTCGGTGTTAGCCTTACCGTATATAACTTAACCATTTGAAGTTCATATCGATGTTTCAGATTTTACACTTGATGGAGTCCTTATGCAAAAGGACATCTGGTAGCTTACGAGAGCCGAAAGCTGAAACAAGTAGAACGTTGTTACTCGACACACGAAAAGGAGTTGTTGGCGATAGTTCATTGCCTTAGAGGATGGCGTTTTTATTTGCTTGGGTCTCCATTTATTGTGAAGACAGAAACACTGCAAGTAGTCACTTCATATCTCAACCGAAACTATCAAGCAAACAAGCTCATTAGTAGGAACTTCTTTTAGAGTTCAATTTTATGCTAGAGTATTGTCCTAGATCTAGTAATCATATTGTCGATGCTCTTAGTCTACACACCGACTTGGCCACCATTTGCTCTATGGCTTCTCTTTCAGGGAGCACGGTTACCACAAATACAAGTAACCAAATTCGGGCATTTTTTGCTAAGGATCCGGCTACTCAATATTTGGTCGACCTCATTAAATAGGGAAAAACTCGTCAGTGCTGGCTTGATGGGGGCCTAGTGAATACTAAAGGAGACTGCCTATATGTTCTTAAGGGCTAAGATTTGAGAAAATCACTAAATACGGAATGTCACGACACAATTTGGGTAGGGCGTCCTAGAGAGGAACACACTTTTGCAATACTACAACGTGCACACTACTGGCCTCAAATGCGAGACGACATTGCAACTTATGTAAAAATATGTCTTATTTGTCAGCAAGATAAGACACATCATTAGAAAAAGGCAGGCTTTCTTGAGCCCCTTTCCGTCTCAACTAGGCCATTTGAGAGTGTATCGATGGACTATATTGTTGGATTGTCAAAAGTTGGAGATTTTGGCACTATCATTGTCGTGGTTAACCATCTAACAATGTATGCAACTTTCATCGCAGTGCCCAAGTATGTATCAACTGAAGAGATGGCTCAATTTTTTTCAAACATATTGTCAAAAACTGGAGACTGCCTAAAGACATCGTCAGTGATCGGGATCCTCGATTTACTGCCATATTTTGGACCGAGTTGTTCAAACTTCTTGGTTCAACTTTGAGCATGAGTTCTATTTTTCACCCACAATCGACAGACGGACGAAGCGTTTCAATTCTATGCTGGAAGAATATTTTCTGACACTTTATCTCTACTTCACGGAAAAATGGGTGAAACTTTTGGATGTGGCTCAGATTTGTTTCAATGCCCAAAAGAGCTCATCCACCAATAAGAGTCATATTTAAATTATGACTGGCCAGCAACCATTACTCTCTCATACTGTGTACATCGATCAAAGTACCAAGACCCTGCAAACGAAAAACCTTTCTCAAGAGTGGAAACGAAATATTGAAATTATTCGAATTTATCTTGAGAAAGCTCAGAAACGATACAAAAAATCTGCAAATTTAAAGTGTCATTTCCTTGAATTTAATGTTGGAGATCTTGTAATGGTGAAACTTCCAGACAGAACTGTTATAGACCGACATGAGGGAAAGACTCAAAATTGGTGCCAAAATATATTGGGTCATTACCCATCGTGTAGAGGATTGGAAGAGTCGCATACAGAGTTGTACTCCCTTTATGGTGCAAAATTCACAAGGTCCTTCATGTTGGCGTACTCAAACCATACTTTGCAGAGAAGGAGGACGCATCCAAAAATGACCCAAAGCGACCTGTGTTTAAACTAAGAAAAGCCGGATAGAAGGTGGCTGAAGCTACACTAGACCAAAGCTATACTAGACCATCGAACTACTCGATCTTCTAGGAAATGTCATCAAGAGTACTTGGTCAAATTGAGTAAATGCAGCAGTGAGGAGAATAGTTGGGAAATAAAAAAAGACATTGGAGCCTTCAAACCATTAATTGAAGCATACCACGTATCGATGGCATTGATGACATCGCCAAAACAAATGGAGGAGAATGTCAAGGACCACATCTTTACTTAGCCCCTTGACTCAATCGCAGTAGCAGTTTGCCCAACTTCGACCGCACATTGTAAATATTAGTTCAGTTTGAGTTGTAATTTTCTTTCCATTGTAATAGTTTATTTCAATTGTAAAATAGCTCTGACATTGGTAAACGTTTAATATGATTCATTTTCATTTAAACATCTATTCCTATCACTTAGAGTTTTGTTCCGCAAGCTATTGTAGGGGGTATTAGTCATTCAAAAATATTTCAAACTTACTAATGTTCGGCCCATGTACTAACCATTGTTATTTCTTTCTTTCATCAATTGTAATTTTTGCTTTCATCAATCAATGATCAATTTAATTTCAATGCATCTAAATTCTTTATTGCAAGTTTTCTACAAATTTTCTTTCGTCCCAAAATGATAAAGAAAAGGCGGAAAGTAGTTTAGTGAAACAGACTACTGCAGCATGTTGTTCCTTTTTGTGCCAAAAGAAAGGCACCCCGTGAAACTCGGGCTCGACTTGAGTAAAAGTGGTTTGGGCTTTTTTGGCTCGAGCCGAGCTTTTTGCTAGAGCTTTAGTGAACTGAGCTGACTCGATTTTTTTTTAATAAATCCGTAAGCTCTGCTATTTTAGCTAAAATTTTAGTTGACAGTTACAGGCAGCTGTAATTTTTTAATTTAAATTTTTTTCAACCTTTCTTTTTGAAACCTTTTTAAAAAAAGTTTTGTAGATTACTATTTTTTTAAGTTCGGCTTGGCTCGTCATGGATCGAAAAATGGCTTATGTGGCTCGTTGAGTCACACGGGCTGATGCCTCGGAGTTTTGACTCGGTTCTATCGAGCCACGAGTTGTTGGAGCCGACGAGCACCCTTAAGTGTGTGTTTATATTTCTAATCGTCCTATATATACATTCTCTTACACCTTCTTTTATACTCCTCCACGTGGCAAGATGTACATTTTTTATTTTCAACTTATCCATCATATCATTGCACAGATTTCCTTCACATAAGGGTATATATCATCCTTATTGTCAATAAGAATGTACATACATATACATATACACACACACACAACAAAAATTGCAATCGAATAAGGCTCACATTCTTAATAAATGTTGTTACAAATCCTGAGAGTGGGAAAGCTCCCGTTGTATTAATATAGGGGGTTAAACCATGTTCGGACACCGTATTCACTAATGATAAGTGTTATCAGAAACGGATTAAACATGTTAGTTTAATCAACAAAATTAGAAATCGATCTGAGTATAGATGAAAAATTGCTAACTTAAAATCCATTAAAATCACTCATGAACTTTTCATTTCGAACTCAAAATACGCTTGTTCACGACAAAATCTTACTTATACTTATTTATTTATTTATGATTAATTTAATCAATAATTATTGACCCTTTAATCTTTTTTACAGCCAACATTTTACTCGTTATTGGATTAGCACCACATTCTTCTTGCGAAAGAGATGGCCTTGACAACTTGATAAATCAAGTCTTTCAATAAGCTTAATTAACATCTAAAGTAACAAAATTGTCCTCTATAATGTCATCTAATAATTAATAATTATAATCGTCGTGACTCTTTCTAGAAGTGACTCAGATGATAAGCTAAATTCAATTTCAGTTGCCTTCTATTTTTCTTCAGTGGTCATGGAGGTTGCTGACGTCGGAGAGGACAGTGGCTATCGTAGGTGGAGGTTGTGAAGAATGAATATGGTGGTGAATTTTCCTCTCTCTCTTTTTTTTTTTTTTAATTGTTTTCAAAGGATTGGATGTGAGTGACTTAGAGATGGCAATAAGTTTGGTCGCTCATGAACCCATTGACTCGACTTGTTCAGTTTCAATATTGATTCTGAACATCTCGACTCGGCTCGGCTCGATTCGTTTAAACTCAACTCATGGTAGCCCAATATGAGCACATGAAATTGGGCTGAGTTGGGCTCGAAATTTGCAAAATTTGCCACGCATTTCGAGCCTACATAGCTCATACCCTTTTTATAAAATTAGGATGCTGATTATCCCCATGTTAGATCACTATTATTAAAAATTCATTTTTTTTCAAACTCATTTTCAACTACACATTCTCCTAATGAAATGATTTCACACATAAATCTAGAAATATTTCCTACTTTTAAACTAGGGATGACAACGAGACGGGTATAGAACTAGTCAATCATTCCCACCTCCATCATGTTGGGTATTTTTGTTACATTACCACATCATCGAATGGATTATAGTTTCACGGTAAACGAACATGTTTGATTTTGTCATACCACATGACATTTCTCATCATATGTATTGCCCTAACACATTGCTAGATGTAAATCTGGGACGACGGATGTGAATTGCTGATAAATTAAAAAGGGGTATTTTAATTTATCAATTTTGATTAGATCAAAATAATAATTCACGTCGTTACATATCGTAATTGGGAACCTAATAAGTCACACACAATAGAGAACCAGAAAAATGTGATTTATCAATTAATTAATTGACAAGTGTTGGATAATTAATTAATTGGGTTGCTTATTAATAAGCCCGAATTAATTAATTAGATTAATTAATTCATGGACCAAATTTAATTAATTTGCTTAATTAAATATGG
>CAIGRO010077950.1:0-10306 GCA_903798355.1 Fraxinus baroniana | reverse complement strand
TAAAATTAAATATTTAATTTAATATAATAATTGTGAAATATAATTAATTAATTAAAAAAACCTGATTTTTGCAATTTTAAACCTTTGGACCTGATTTTTGATTTTGGTAAAGTAAATACATGATCCATGAATTTTTCCCTAGTAACTGTCATTAATGAATTTTAATTTTGGAATTTGAAGCAAATAGTAGCACTGAATTTATTACCACAATAGCCCTTATTTGTCTTCGTTATTTTTAAAATACATTTTCCCCTTATTTTCAACCACGTTCTTTAATAAAAAAAAAAATATTACATGCAAATTCAAAAAAATTCCTTGTTTTTTTAACCACGCATATTTTAAAATGCATTTTGACGAGAAAATGGGACCCAAACATGCAAGTAAAAAGCTATTCTAGACCTATTCGGAATCATCCCATGGATAGTGATAGTCAGGATGCAAAATCAAGAGTACGAAAACAATTTTCAAACATAAATATAAAAGAAACATTCCCAAATTTCAGCGGAGCCTAGGACCTCACTAGCCCTTGGCTCTACCACTATCCATGAAATATGGCTAATAACATCTTCAATAGGCTCTCTAAATACAAAATAATTTTTATTTTAAAGAGCTAATGCTAACTTGTCAACAAAATTGACATCGGCTCCAAACATAGTACTAACAGTACATGTTACTCCCTCAATTTAAAAGTAAAGCAATGATCCTCTCCCATAGTTCAAAGATGACAAGCCTTGTTTAGAGAGAGGTGCTCTCAACTCTAGTGAGAGAAAGTCCCACTTAAGTGCCTTGGTTTTTCTTGAGAAATATCTTGTGTTAGCTTTTAGGTGTAAACGTGTTCGGCTATTTCTGGTTACATTTTCTCTCAGCATTTTAGTTATTTCTTGGTTCTACGGACTAGCTTTATTGGTCACCAGTTTCCATTCCTTCAGATTTTGCACTGGGAGGACTATTTCTACTCTAATTCGACCAAAGTTTTGGGCCTGAAGGGCTCGTCTCTAACCGGCTTTGCCCGTTGCCTTTTTTGGCCAGTAGGCTAGCTTTGTTGGTCACCGGTGTTCAGATTCTGCATTGGGAGGACTATTTCTACTCTTAATCTACCAGAGCTTTGGGTCTGCAGGGGTTGTCTCTTACGGGCTTCGCCCGTTGTGTTCCCTGGCTAGTAGGCTCATTGCGTTGTGCTCACACACAGCGTCCTCCACATGGGGAGTCTAGATGGTCAGTTTACAGTGGTTTTGTGGTAACTAGCTGCTTTCTTTCACCATTGGGTCGTTTTCAGGCGGATTTCGTAGGTTTGCCAATAGTTAGGTTTTCGACTTACTCGATTTGTTTCTTTTGGCAGTAGAAATTTGCTCAGTCCTGGAGTGTTGGTGGTTACGGTGGGTGTTCTTGGTGTTTTTCATCAATTTTGTGTATCTATCTGTTTGATCTTACTGTTGGTTGCTTTAGCTTTTGTTCAATGTTTTCCGCTCTTGGTCAAAGTGCTTTTGACCGTTGGAGATTTTTCTCATATTTCGGCCAACTTCTAGTATTGGGTTTAATGTTGGTTTTCTCTGGTCTCATACACTTGGGCCTTGGTGCATATCTGGTCCAGCTTCTTTTGGACTCTTGTTACTCTAGGCCGTAGGCCATTTGATACTTTTGCTTTAGTGGAATTCTCATGGGCCGGTCCGCTACCTCTACTTTTCTCCTCTGGGCCTTACTTCTACTAAGCCCATTTCAGGTGTTGCCCAGACTGCTCTCTTGCGTGTGGGCTTCTTTGGATATGTGAGCTTTTGGACCAGTTAGTCTCATATTCTTTAAGGTTAGTAGACTAGACTTTTCTTTCTTTTGTCTTTGGGGTTTTAGACCTTTTTCTTTGGACCGTTGGGCTGCTCCTTCCTCTCTCGGTCTTCTTCACGTGTTTCTTAAGCTTACTTACTGGACCCCACAGCTGGTTTCTTCTCTTTGCTCTGGGCTGAATCTGACCTTGTGTTGGGCGTGCTAGATTTTTATTTATCTATTGGACCTGCTGGATTCCTCTATTCGTATTTTGGGCTGCTTTTAGTTTGGGCTCTTTTTCTTCTAACCCATGGGCAAAAAGAAATTTGGTGCTTCTGGCCAGTTTATTTTGGCAATTCATGGGGCCTCTTTTGGACTTATTTCTAGGCCTGCCTCTCATGTGATCCCTTCACTCTCAGCTGCTCGTGATTGTGCTATTAAGGTCCAACAAGGGGGCTTCCCCCCACTTAAACACTCTTCGGTGCTTGAGGCGAGACTGGAGCCCCCTGTTTTTCACTCCCCCATGTAATTAGTGGAAATGATAAGGCTCCCTTTCTAGAAGGCAATGTGTCACCATTGGGGAACTCCCTTGTGTATGATACGCCCACTAAATCCCCTGGTGTATCTCGTACTCTTGGATTGGAGGATACCAATTCGGATGCATCGATTGAGAAACCAATAGCTGAAAATCAGGATGTTAAGGGTGACAAAAACAGTGCAGTTAAGGCTCCCTGGGTCAATCTATTTAAGGACAACCGCTTATGTGATGATAGCCTCAAATTGGAACACTTTCCTTTCGAGGGGGACGAGGTAATTATCGAAGACTCTGAATTGGACAATATTGAGGAAGCATGGGGCTTCGGCCTAGTTGGATTCTTCTCTGGAAGATTTCTAGGCAAGGCCTCATTACTCAAATTATGTGAATCATGGAATGTTGAGTACAAATTTTATGTTCACCCTAGCGGTTGGTTGGTGTTCAAATTCGATAACAATGTGGACAAACGTAATGTGTTATATGGAGGACCCTACGTTGTATACGGGAGGCCATTACTGCTTAAGATCATGCCCAAACTCTTTGAATTTGATGACAAGGAAGTGAGCAGAATGCCGATATGGATCAACCTCCCAGGGCTACGTTGGAGTTATGGAATGCAAATATTCTGTGGAAAATTGTGTCCAGAGTTGCTTCTACGAGAGATAGATTAGCTTTTGCTAGAGCTCTAGTAGAAATTGACGCTTCAAATGAGTTGGTAAGATCAGTTAAGTTGAGGTTTTCAAATGGCAAAATCAAGGAGCAGGAAATCATCTATGAGAACGAACCTAAATTCTGCAACAAATGAGCTGGTAAGATTAGTTAAGTTGAAGTTTTCAAATGGCAAAATCAGGGAGCAGGAAATCATCTACGAGAATGAACCTAAATTCTGCAACAGATGCAAAAAATTTGGACATACTGACATAGGCTGCAAACACAAAAACCAGCCAGGGAAAGAAACTAATGTTAGGGAAATACGGGCACAGAATGTTGTGGGGGATGGTATTGGCCATAGTTAGGCGGGGTGTAATGGTGAACTGGGAACGAAGCAGCTAGATAATGCATCAGACGTTAGCGAGGACGGTGTACAATATGATGACAGGGAAGGTAGTAATACTGAAGTGGTGAATAAGAAAAAAGTTGGGAAAAAAGAAAACTAGCACTCTGGTACTAGCAGCCTAGGCTATGGAGGCTGGGCAGCTCGCGGGTACTCAAATGAAACTGGATGCAGGTAGGGGGAAAGCACAGGTAGAAAAGGCTCATGATGTGCAGCTTGCGGGTACACAAGAGGAAATGGCTACAAGCACAGGTAAGTCACAGACAAAAACTGCAATAAACATGCAGGCTACGGGAACATAGAAAACACAGGATGCGGGTACACATGTGAAACTAGCTGAAGGCCCACGGAAGACATAGAAAAAAATGCATTTGAGACGAAGACTGCGAGAATGCAAACTGCAGGCACACAGTAGCCCGTGTGCACACAGAAACTGTCCACTGTAAGGTCTTTACAAGACACGGGGAAAGCAACTACTAGCCAACCAGCTACTAAAGAATAGGAAAATGGTGGTGGGGGACAGTCCATTCACTCCAAGAAATTTGGGTCAAATGGTATTCATGCTCAGTCCACAGCAATAAACAATGGTAAACCTAAAGCGAAATCTAGAGAGCATGGCGGGAAAATTTCTAAAAAAGAGGTGAAGAAGGAAAACCCTCTTGCTATCTCATCATGAAGTTAGCATCATGGAATATAAGGGGAATGAACCATCCCCTCAAGCAAAATGGGGTTCGGAATTTCATTGTTCAAAATGATATTGATGTTATGGGAATTTTGGAAACTATGCTTGATCAACATAAGCTTCAACGTGTGATGAGAAATGAATTTGGGGGATTTTCTAGAGATCAACGATTTTCATTGCCATTGAGCTTGCCGAATCTTGATTTTATGGAATCCCGGGAAAGTCCAAGTGGAAGCGATGGAATTTACTCCTCAAATTATACATTGTTCCATCACTTGCAATGTTATCTCGCTTACTACCTATGTTACCTTTGTTTATGGTTTCCACTCTATTGTCAATCGTAGACCCTTGTGAAACAACCTCCTCGAGTTTGGAACTACTTGCACTTCTCCGTGGTTGATTTTAGGTGATTTCAATAGTGTGCTCAATTTTCATGATAAAAGTAATGGGGTGTATATTACACCATATGAAGTGATGGATTTATCCAATTGGTGTATAAACTTGGGACTTACGGATGTGAGATCTATTGGGTGTTTCTATACTTGGACTAATAACTCGGTGTGGAGTAAAATTGATAGGGCGATGGTTAATGATGCTTGGGTACAATCGGGGTTTAATAGTTTGTTAACTATCTCCCTTCGGGGTGTCTCTTGAATCACTCACCATGTGTTGTTTCTCTTGTTGGGCTTGAAAGGAGAAAGAGGAAACCCTTTAGATTCTTCAATAGGTGGACCAATCATGAGAGCTTTCATGAGATTGATCAAAATGGTTGGGAACTCGATGTTCGGGGTACGAAACAATTCATTCTTTGTAAGAAGTTGTTCGGCTTAAAAGGGGAATTTAAGAAGCTTAATGAGAAACATTTTGCTCACATTTCCGTTAGAGCCGAGATGGCAACTTTAGTTTTGAAAGAGGAGCAATTGAAATTACATGATGACCCGCTCAATGTTGAACTTCAAAGTAGGGTGGCTAGTCTGAGGAAAAAAGCTTTGGATTTATGTGAAGCGGAGAGGAGTTTCTACTTCGAAAAAGCCAAATGTGTGTACTTAAAAAATAGTGATAAATGTACTAAATTCTTCCACTCTATGGTTAAGAGGAACGCCAAAAGGAACTTCATCAATACGGTATGTAAAGGGGACGGCTCTTTCACTACTTCCTTGGAAGAAGTTGCCAATGAATTTGTGCTATTTTTCAGCAGTTTACTTGGGGAAAACAGCCTTATTCGGCCCATTAATGTTGATATCTTGACGAGTGATTCCGTATTATCGGAGGAGCATGCTTTGGGACTTATTAGGGATTTTTCGGAGCAAGAAATCAAGGATACACTTTTCTCTATTGGTGATGATAAGTCGTCGGGTCCGGATGGCTCTGCTTGTTTCTTCAAGAAGGCATGGGGTATTATAGGTGGTGATTTTACTGCGATGGTTAAGGAATTTTTCACTACCTCTTCACTCCTTAAGCAAATAAATCACATGACTATTGCTCTAGTGCCCAAAACAAGCCACTCTAACACCGTGGGAGATTATAGGCCTATCGCATGTTGCAATGTGTTATACAAGGTCATCACTAAAATCCTTGCTTCTCGATTAGGTCCTATTCTTGGATCGATAATTGATCAAGCACAAGCTGCTTTTGTGGAAGGTAGAAACATGACAAAAAACATATATCTTGCCCAAGAACTTCTTAGGCAATATAACCGCAAAAGATTTGCTCTTAGATGTCTCCTTAAGATTGATCTTAGGAAGGCATATGATACGGTAAATTGGGACTTACTTTGTAGTGTGCTTCATGGACTTGGATTTCCTACACGATTTATTGGATGGGTGATGGAGTGCATTACTTCTCCGACTTATTCTATTGCCCTTAATGGTGATCTTTATGGTTTTACTAAGGGTAGGAGAGGCCTTCGCCAAGGTGACCCTTTATCGCCTTTTTTGTTTGTTATTTGCCTTGAATATTTTTCAAGGATGCTTAAAGGAGCTACTGATGGTAGTGATTTTAATTACCACCCTAAATGTGGCCAACTGAAGTTAACTCATTTAGCTTTTGCGAATGACTTGACGCTATTTGCTAGAGGAGACACCACTTCTGTTGCCACCTTGATGGAGTGCTTATCTAAGTTTGGGGACATGCCGGGACTTAGGATGAATGTGAATAAGTCCAACATTTTTATGGCAGGTATTTTTGGAATTGAGTTGAAAGATATATCTCGCCTTACTAATATGACAAAGGGTACTATGCTGTTTCGGTACTTGGGTATTCCAGTTGCAGCAAAGACGTTGAAGGTTAGCTCTTATACTCCTTTATCAACAAAATCTCGGCTTATATTGGAGCATGGTCTAGGATCTCCTTATCACATATGTAGGGAGAGCAGAACTAGTAAGAGTCGACCTTCAAGGTGTTAATTTCAACCTTCTGGTATCTGTCCATCTCTTTTTTCAAAGATGAAATTGAAAACCAATATGAAATTCCTAGAACCCAGAGACAAATTACCAGTACATATGTGTATATTTGATATAGGTATAGAGAGAACCTAAAATGTAAAACCTTGCTTGGGATTGAGAATTGGGATTTGTCACCTTTTCATTCGGCCTTTTTGGGCCGATTTATCGTCTTATAGTTAGAGTTTGGTGGCGATAGATATATTTCATTAAGGGAATGTTTGAGCCACATTAATTTGGAGGAATGTATTCAGAACTAATGAATTGATGGAGAATGTGTGATTGAAAATGAATGAAAAATTATTGATGTGATAAAAAAATATTATTTTATTGAAAAAAGTGGTTGAAAATGAGTAGAAAAATGAAAATAAAAATTTTAATGTGTACCACAGAGACTAAATCTAAATTATTTTTTTCTCCAATTTATTTTCATTCACACATTCATAATTTATTTTCAATCATACATTCATAATATTATTTAAGGTATAGTTGTAATTGTCATTAATGAATTTTAATTTCGGAATTTGAAGCGAATAGCACTGAATTTATTACCACAATAGCCCCTATTTGTCTTCGTTACTTTTAAAATACATTTTCCCCTTATTTTCAACCACATTTTTCAATAAAAAAATAATATTACACGTAAATTCAAAATTTTTCCTTATTTTTTGAACCACACATTTTAAAATGCATTTTGGCAAGAAAAATGGGGCGCAGACATGCAAGTAAAAAGCTATTCTAGACCTATCCGGAATCATCCCATGGACAGTGACAGTCAGGATGCAAAATCAAGAGTAAAAACAATTTTCAAACATAAATATAAAAGAAACATTCCCGAATTTCAGTGGAGCCTAGGACCTCACTAGCCCTTGGCTCTACCACTATCCATGAAATATGGCTAATAACATCTCTAAATACAAAATACTCTTTATTTTAAAGAGCTAATGCTAACTTGTCAACAACATTGACATCAGCTCTAAACATAGTACTAACAGTACATGTTACTCCCTCGCTTTAAAAGTAAAGCAATGACAGTCTCCCATAGTTCAAAGATGAGAAAGGACCAATGGTATATTCAAGAAGATTCATAAACACAAAACTATACAAGCATTGTCCGACAAAATCCAGACTATATCAAGAGAAAAATATGTAACGGAAAAAAACGTAAATAAACTTGAAATAATTGGACAATGGAGCAACACATGTTCATGAATGACTGTGCTGATGAAACGTGTTGGATCACACGCACTAATGACATTTGAATCCATGACAAACTGACAATACTATGATGAGAATCAAAGAAATGATGATGCCGAGGACAATGAGTTTTATCTTCATATTCTGCAGCCACATCTTTCTCCTCATCTGGGTCCCTTGTGTCCTAAAATCTTGCGCCTGCAATAAAGTTGTAATGCTCTTAGCATCAGTTATAAGAGGCAAGAGTGTGATAATTTAAAATCTGAGGGCAAAAGATAAGATACAGGAAATTAAAAAATACCACAGGATATTCAACTCACCAAGAAAAAAAATCATGGAGAAATATTTAAAAGAAAGAACTCTCAGTGAAAGAGTGCTCATGTCAAAAGCCACAAATGTCTTCAGAGCCATTCATTCAGCATATCAACTGTCTATCCAATAGAGACAAAGCAGAAACCTAATTCCATATTTCAAATTAGAGTAATGCTATGAGTACATAGCATTTAACATAAAGGTTCACATAATTGCAATTATGTCAAATGCTATGTGTACATAACGCATATTCCTTCATATTAAGGGGGTCATGCCTAAAGAAATTGATAGACAGAATCCTATAAAATCTAGACTGCAGATGGCACATAAGCATTTATCATAATCAACACACAAAATTGTAATTAATTGCACCATCAGCATTTTAACTCTACTGTTAATGTTTTCATACTTTTTCTTCACTAACGATGTTGTCATTGAGCTATACCTTGCTGCCAATTCCCAAAATTTAATAATTTTACAACTATAACCCCTAAATGTGAATTCATCAAAATCTGTAACTCTACATGGCTAGTGCGCGTCATTAGGAGTTATGTTTCTTTCATTATCTTTAAAAAGTCCATATATTATGCTTGTTTTCTCATGGAGCACTTGCCTCCTACCAGCACGGGGATTAATTTCTTTTTTCATTATTACAATCTGAAGTGGAAGGTCTCCTCTCTTTGAAGTGTTCTCATTAGATAGCTAATCTTGAAGTCTATATGTAGATACTAGAATTCATACCAAACAAACTTATAAAATAAAAGTTCAAGACTCTTCATGAAAAGGAAAAAATGCACATCCATTTACAAACCTGGGAACGAAGATTCTCAGTTTTATCCACCAGAAGTTCAATTTTCTCTCCACGATCAAGAACCTGCAAAGACAAAAGCCTCAATGACAAATTTTGCATGATCGGAGAAATTTCACAAGATGAATTAGTTAATACAAATGTTAAATGCACTTTACCTTCTCAATGTTTTCCATCATTACCCCTTTGACTTCAGAAACCTGAGCTTTCACCTTCGCAAGTTTGTTGATCTCCTCTGGATGATCCACACAGTACTGCATTTGCTCCTTCAATTTGGGCCTAAATTTTTGTCATTATTTTGATAGACAGAATTCATTAATTGTAGAATTCATTAATTGTAAAATTCATATATAGGGGGAAAAAGAAGAAGTGTGAAACATAGTTTCAGGGTGGAGAAGTGAACATCGCCCCCAACTCTCAATTCACACAATTAACAACAGCTATAGCAGACTCTCCCACCCAAAAAGGAGAATGAATTACAACTACATGGAGATTACCCAAATTCTCTATTCAGGCTGTTAGCAACAGCTGTAGCAGCCTTTCCCCCACTATATTTCTTGGTGAAATCCTCCTTAATTCGTTCGAGAAATGCCATAGGAATCTGTCTGCCAACAGATTCAACAGCAACAACACAATACGCTGTTATTCAAATACAGAAAAGGTCAGTCCAGCCTTAGAGATAAAAAAAAAACCAAATTAACAAAAGACCGGGACAGGGAAGATAGAGTCCATGTATTGTATAATTGTTGAAGAATGAACATCTTCAAGCACACTGATCTAAATGATAGTTTATAAAAACTTGGAATATTAATTTCTTCTTCTGCATAGTCCCAATCTTTGTCCTTTAATAAGATGGGAATAAAGGATGGAACCATTCAAAATCTATGTGACAGTTCCAGTCATTTAAGTTTCCAAAGACTGGGGAAGAAGGATGGAATTATTGAAATCAGATTAATTCAACATTAATCAGCATGGCCAACAGGGGCCTGGTTAAGTCAAAGAAAAAACAGAACGCAATTCATGATGCTTCCACAAACCAGAGAAAATAAAGAGGAAACGTGAAGTGAGTCACTATAAATCAACACATATAAACAGTGAGCAATGTAGAATAAAAGATGTATAGTCAAAGGGGTGACAAAAGTCAAGCAATCAAGATACAAAAGGAAGGTGGAAGATTAGATAATGCTGAAATCTATTTTTAAGTTTCTGTCAAATTGAAGTCAACTGCACGTTAGTAGGAAGAAAAACCAATTTTCTAATGTACTAATTTGACGATAGTTAAAAGAAATTAACAAAATGTTTGCAGTACATTGAACTTAAGGTTGTTAATTCTCCTCTTTCATTTAAGGGATAATAAGCCCCAGAAAGTGTAAAAGACATAAATATGTCAACAGCAAAGCATTGCTTGTAATTACTAATGCTTGCAGTATATTGATCTTAAGGTTGTTAATTCTCCTCTTTCATTTAAGAGATAATAAGCCCCAACAAGTGTAAAAGACATAAATATGTCAACAGCAAA
>CAIGRO010077887.1:0-11886 GCA_903798355.1 Fraxinus baroniana | reverse complement strand
ATTTTTAAACTATAAACCTGATTTTAGAATTGCAAACTTTAAACACTTTAGTTTTGATTTTTTCCCTTTCTATGGTCCGTAAGCTTGCCACCCAACATCTCTTAAGAATCAAGCCCAGCCCAACTCACTTGCCTAGACGTATGGCCCATAGTACAATGGCCGTTCATCTTCATCTTCTTCTTCGGTTCAGATTCTCTCTCTGCACTACACAGCGATACTCTCAATTTTCTGCAATTAATCGAAAACTTCTTCGAACAAATATGAATCCACTTTTTCGCTTCGTATTTGCTTCATAATCTAACTTATAAATTCAATTGCAGAAAATGAACAAGATTGGGCAGAATTATCAAAACTGAAAAGACTCTGATTGAATCCTAACCCTCAAGATTAATTTTGGACTCGGACATTCAATCGGATCCTCTCCGTATGAGGTTGAAATTTCCCATCTTTTGCTCTTCAGAGACCTCTTCAACCTTTTCTCCAATGGCAGGTGCGCTTCGTTCAATTTACATTTACATTTATATCAGTACGTGTGTTATTCATATAAATTAATATACTATTTGGAAAATGATGAATTTAGGAGAGAAAAAATCACCGATCAGGCGTAGAGATAGGGCCGCCGTCGTTGTTCTCGGAGACATTGGGCGTAGCCCACGTATGCAATACCACGCTCTTTCCCTTGCACGTCAGGTATACGTTTGTGTGCGTTTTAGAGTTTTGAATTTGAAGATTGGTAGGGTTACTCATGACTAACTTGCTTGCTTGATCGGTTTAGTTGCTATTTAACTTTTTGTTGACCATTTTTTTTTTTGCGTAAGAACGGATTTACCTAATTACCATCAATTGACTTCTCTTCTTTAATTTCTGGTGCTACTGAATCGCAAGTGATATATATGCATATGCTTATGATAAAAAGTTCACATCTTATGTCACCGGAATAACAAAAAATTTGGATAAAATTTTGTGCAAGATTTGGAAGAATAATCTTGCTGAGTGCAATTGGAGTTGAAGTTATGCACAGAACATCATTAACGAAACGTTCATTACTTATGATCAAGGAGATTTGTATCAGACAAAAGACTTTTCTTGTAGAAACTTTATCTGATTTCTGGTTTTTTGTTTTCTCTTTTCACATTGTTATTATTTTGAATTTCTGATTTCTCTCGCAGGCCTTTCTAGAGGTTGATATTGTTGCATATGGAGGTATGCTTGTATCGTATGATGGCTGAGTGAAAAGTAACTTCTATTCGTTTGTCAAAGTGTCTAGGTTTTTTTGTTTGAGTTTGTAATTTCTATCATATTGTATTGATTGATCAAATAATTTATTGAGTAAAGCAGACGAATCATTAGTTCTTACGCGTTTTCTTGAATGGGAAGTTTTATAATTTTTGGTTAGGTTCAGAGCCTCACACTGCAGTTTTAGAGCACTCATCTATCCATATTCACAAAATGGTATGGTTACTCATTGCTAGACTGATTGTGCTTAAAATTCTCAAGACACTAAGAATAAAACTATTTTGATTTGGACAGCCGCAATGGCCAACTAGTGGTCGAAGTCTGCCGAAGATATTTCGTCCCTTAATGCTTATGCTCAAGCCCATTGTTCAATTTCTTTTGCTGCTTTGGTATCTTTGTGTGAAGATACCTGCTCCTGATGTCTTTATAGTCCAGGTGAGCTTCAGACTTGTGCTGTAACTTGTAATGGGATCATAATTTTTTGTTATCTCAACTGTCATATGATTGGCTTTTGTTTTATGTTAATGCTGAATTTTTTGAAACTTTTTCCTTGTTCTTTTACCTTACATAACAGGCATATGTTTAGAGATTTCATTGTATCTTGATGCGATTATCTTAGCTTTTCATTAATGAATATTAAGTTACATGAAGCATGTAAATGAAAAGTTTGTTTTTATGCATAATTGCTGAGTTTATTGGAAATATTCTTGTTCAGGCCTTGTATCAAAATGATCAGTCATTTGAAAAGTGATGTTTGATGGGATTTATCTCTACTGTTTTATGATTGGCTACTATGCTAATGCCAAATTGATAGGAAAAGGTAGATTTAAATCTTGATTGTAATTGATAGGAAAAGGTAGATTTCGAGTTACTACTGTTTTCCATTCCCATATATCTTGAAAATCCTTATGTCTTCAAAATCTTGTATTATACCCCAACACGTGCAAGTGGAGGTTGTACCAACTTAGGATAAATTAAGGGATGGATGACTTAGATGGCTGGGTTGGAGCATTTTTTTGTGGACCTAAAGAAACTCTTGTTGAAGAGAGTGATTGATCCCAGTAGAACAAGCTAGAACAGTGAATGCATGCTAAAAATTACATGCCTAATATGGTTGCAAATTGTTTGATTTTTGATGAGATCTGCCACTATACATAGTGTTGGATGGAACGGAGTGGCAAAAAAGTATTCATGTAGCCTCCATCTTTATTGGGAACATGCATTAGTTTGTTGTTCTTGTTCATATCATGAGAAGTTCTACAAATAGCTCTGGATGTAGCTATTTAAATCCATATAGGCATTTTCAGTTTGTTTGAGTTCTCCAATTGTTTTTACCGAGATTTTTCCTGTTTCCAATTATCTTTGTTTGTGGTTGAGCGTGCATCACAACCTAATTTTATTGGCTGGATAATCTATAGTTGTGCTTGGCATCCTGGTCTAATTTTGTTTGCTGGCAGTCTGATTGGATCTTAATTATTGAAGTATTTGTTGTTACTTACCCTCCAAATAAGCAGCCTGGTTCACTTATGTGACTTTGACTTGCAGAATCCACCATCTGTTCCTACCCTAGTGGGTGTAAAGTGGGCTAGCTGGTTGAGACATTCGATATTTATTGTAGATTGGCATAATTTTGGATACACACTGCTTGCATTATCACTTGGAAGGAGTAGTTTATTCGTGTCACTATATCGTTGGTAAAGTTCAATTCCTATTATTTTAATCAAACTGAGGATCTCTCTTTGAAAATTTAGAAATATGATGAAGTTTTGGTATATGCCTAGGATTGAGAAGCGGTATGGCAGAATGGCCCATGGTTCTTTGTGCGTGACCAGGGCAATGCAACATGAATTGGCTGAGAACTGGGGAATTAAGTAATAGTATTATCTCAAAAATATCTCATATATTTCTATCTACTTATCCATTTACTTGCTCCTTGTGTTGCACGGACACTTCAATTAGGGTGGTGTGTGTGTGTCCGTGTTGGACATGTCAAATAACCACACTACTCGCCTCTTAGACACTCTACCATGGTCTTTTTTCTTTCTTTATCTGCAATATTATATTTTTTGAACTTAAAAGTTATTATTAAATAAAAAATATGTACTCTTACACAAAAGATTTCGACAGGAATAATTAATAACAAATATAGAACTAAAATTATACTATGTAAATGAAGAATTTTAAAGAATTTAATCAATGTGTCGGCGTGTCACGTGTCCCCGTCAGTTCATCATAGGTTGTTCCTATGTTACTTAAGTGCATCATATTTGCAATCATATAGCTTGTTCCTATGTTACTTAACTTGTTACTTAACTGCATCCTATTTGTAAATCATAGAGCCACTGTTCTGTATGATCAGCCCCCTGAGTTTTTTCGACCTGCTTCCCTAGAGGAGAAGCACAAGGTAACTAACTCTATTTGTAATAAAATGCTTTAAGAAGGCATTGAATCAACAAGCCTTAATGTCAACGACAATCTAGTTATTTTGCAGGATCAGCAAAAGCCTCAGCCAGCCATCTGGTTTTCAGGATTGCATTAGTAATGGTAAAGCAAATTAGTGATGTTGTACTCTATTTCACCGTTGATGTTGAGAGAGTGTTGACTAATTTGGATTAAACATGAACCCTTCTGGCAGGAATGACAGCATCAGATAACAATGATCCTAACGTAACTCCATTTACAGCTCAGCTTGGCACTGATATTTTCCTGAAGCATAATGGACCAGCACTCATTGTTAGCAGCACGAGCTGGTATGTTCTTAATAAATTGATTCCTTGACATAGTGTACCTGAACTCACTTTTCCTTTTATGACTACCTGCATCCTTGTTCTCAGATCATATGAAAATGAAGGAAGGAAAGAAAAAAAAATCTTTGATAAACTTGGGTTGCTAATGTAGCCATGTATTTGGTGTATTTCTTGAAAATTATTTCTGCAATGGAATTATACATTTTCACAGGACTCCAGATGAAGACTTTAGCATTCTTTTGGAAGCAGCACTCATGTATGATAGACGTGTTGCTGCACTATTAAATGAGGATGACGCGACCAGAGATGAAGTTGTTTGGAAGGAGATTTCTGATGGGAAGACATTCTCATACCCAAGGTTGTTATTCATCATTACTGGTAATGGTTATTCATATTAAGCAATCTTTTATTTAACTAGTAATTTCTTTACATATTACAAAACTAAATATATAATCTTTTTACCTGAGTGAAGGTAAAGGGCCTGAAAAGGAAAAATATGAACAAAAAATAAGGAAACTGAGCCTCAAACGTGTAGCATTCCGTACGATGTGGTTATCAGCGGAGGATTATCCTTTGCTTCTTGGTAAGTTATAAATGGTTGATGGCTTGTATTTCAATTCCAATAGGTAACAGTCTTATATCTTCCTTTACTACGTGTTCAGGGTCAGCAGATCTCGGTGTTTGCCTGCATACTTCTTCATCAGGGTTGGATCTACCCATGAAGGTTGTTGTGTCCTCAATCTGCTTTTATACACTGAAAAACAATTTCACAGCAATTCATTTAAGCTTTAGCTCCTACTCCTTGCAACTCTCTCTCTCTCTCTCTCTCTTTGTGTTGCGTGTAAGAGATACGCTTGGAACTTTCTGGTTTATTAGGTTGTGGATATGTTTGGCTGCGGACTCCCCGTCTGTGCTGTTTCATATTCTTGGTAAGATCTTCTGGTGCACTTTGTAAAACTGTAAAGATATATTACATTTTAACTATTTTTCTTGTCCATGTCAAGTATCAAGGAGCTGGTAGAAGTTGAAAAGAATGGCCTTCTTTTCTCTTCGTCTTCAGAGCTAGCTGATGAACTCATGGTAAGCTCGTATGAGGAAGCTGTATAGCATTTTTGAGAGCTAATATTAGTTACATTCTTCGTCGTCCTTCAAGAATAAATCATAATTGTGAAACAAGAGGACAGTGGAGGTCCATAATATTTAGTTTCCAATTCTTTGCTGATGTCACCGTTTCTTTCGAGTGTATACGTGGGTGGTGGGCTCTCTCAAAAGGTTATATTGCAGTGTAGGTATGGAAAAGGCAACACCATCTGTCAAATAGGCATTCAGAACAGCATCCAAGGTATATAGAGTGAGAAATAGTAACAAATCGAATTGGGTAGGCCCAAATATCTGGTGATAGTAAAGAAACGTCCTGAAGGAATCAATCCTGTGGATAAAGCATCCATAATGCGTAATTTGAATACAATCTTAAGATTAAAGTAATGATAAAGGAAATCAAATAGACGTGATTGAAAAATGAAATTGATGACGAACTGTATGATTGTCTTATTGCCAGTCTGGAATGTCCTGAAAATATAACGGCAAAGTTCTAAAATGATTTCTTGACCCCTGCAGATGTTTCCCAGAAAGGTGTGATGCATTAAACAAGTTGAGGATGGGCGTGATGGAAAGGGTATCTTCAGCAAGGTGGGCGACAGAGTGGGAGGAAAATGCCAAGCCCTTAATATCCAAGGCAAGTCTACTATCCTTAATCTGGAGTTTTTGGTTACTTTCGTACATTTTCTGTTATGAAGTTTTCAAGAGAATTATTCAGGCTTTGAGATCTCTTTGCCATTGATTTAATCTTTTTCTAGATCACTGAATCAATGATAATATGCACCATTTCAGGTCATTTCTGAGAACTTCAGCTGAAGAGTTTGAAATTTGCTTTGTGCACTTGTATGAAGACATTCCCAACTCCTTGAGTCTCTGGTCATGAGGGGACTACTCTTGCTCACCTGCCTGCCCCCTACCTGAAAGTATAGCATAGAAAGATGGATCATTTTCTGCAAGCGACCTTTTAACACTTGCAATGGAGATTAGTATATTTGGAACTCAGTATGATAATGTGACAAGTTATGCCCTATCCAATTTTCGCTCCTTCCAATGCCAAAACTTCTGAAACTTGATTAAGGAACTTAATTCAGTAAAACCAATTACGTCTTTCTGGCTTGAGTCTGTAGATGGATTTGTTGGGACGGCTTACAAAATCTTCTTTCTCCCCCAGTGGATAATAGCCTGCGGCAGTTGCATGTACACCTCTTCAGTGAGAACTACAAGAAGAATGCGACCTCGACTTCAAATGCGAGTAAAAACCATTTTTTTTATATACTTGCTATGCCAAAGAAAGAAAAAGAACGGTAGCAAGCTTTGTCACGAGGAAAAATATGTTCATAAAACAAAACATCCCTAGAAGCATAAATCTTTAATGTTTCAAGATCATAAATTTTATATCCCATTTGTCCAAAAGGGTACCAAATAAGTACACCAGGCTTGGAACGTGCATCGAATTTGTGTTAGTGAGGTGAAAGCTTATGGGCAAAGCCTGGACACCCAGAAACTCAAAGTTGAGCTGCCTCAAATCATTTCATGAGGCGTTTTACCATCTAGGACAGACGAAGGATTTTATGATTAGATAAACAGTGGTAAAAATACACTCTCCCCGTATGTTCAAGGGAAGGTGACTCTGAATTCTTAACGTTTGAGCAACATCAAGTAAATGACGATGCTTATGTTTCGCGACACTGTTTTATTGTCGAGTAGCAACACAACTCTGTTGATGGATTTTCAAGTTGAAGAAAATAATTAAGGGTCCGTTTGATACACCATATTTTCCACCTTTTTGAGGAAAACAAATTCTTGATGTTTTGGTTGGTAAATATTTTCTAGGTTTTTTTTTGTTTGCAATTGGAAAAAATTCTAGACACAATGGTAAAAAAAAATTATCACTTTTATTGACAATTTCCATGCAAAACAAAGCCAAACGAATGGTATTCGGTATGATTTTTTTATTTTTTTTGGCAATTAGAACAAATTCTAGGTCAAATAGTAGAAAAAATTATCACTTTAATGAACAATTTCCATAAAACGAAGTCAAACGGACACCAAATTTTCAACATTTTCTATAAAAAATTATACAAATCAAATACAATTAATTACAAGTTCCAATAAAACAATTTCTAGGCAAATCAATTCCCTGTAAAACATTTTTTTTCCATCAATTTTCCACATTTGCAATCAAACGGACTCTAATAGAAGTAGCACCAATCTTTGTTATTTTTGCAATGAAATCATCAGCCATTTGAACACTTGCGAGAGAGGTTTTCAATGATAAGGTTCAGAGGAGTCTGAGGGGTGGAACACATGATTTGTGGCTTCACTATCAATGATCCATGTATTATTAAAAGAAGTATTGAGAGCAGTGCCTGCAAAATTAGTCAAATGATCATTTCTACCTTAGTTGAAGAATGGCTAATATTTAATTATACTGTTCTTGTGTTATTGCAGGAGAGAAGATGTAGTTCTTTGCTCAATGCCTGAACTAGGTTACACTGGTTGTTAGAAGACGCGGCTAGGCTACGGCCTACGAGGTTTAGAAGGACGTGCTTGGATATCCATTTAATTTGTAGCATTTGTCAATACTGTGAGATCGATTCTTTTTCACAATGACTGCAGTAACTCTTCGAGCGATTCTTTTGTCCACCTTCTTGATTCAGTATTTCCCCATTTCTAGAACCTGATTTCATACTTGGAACTACTTTGTAGCTCCAAATGAACAACTTGGAAGGGTTAGATACGATGCAAATTCATCCCATAAAAGTTTTAAACGAGTATTGTAACACACGGTAACAGCAAAATCTCTTTGTTAACAATATGAAACTGCCTTTTTTACCTCGTAAATCTTTGTAGTGTTGGGTTGAGAAAATCGTTCGCGAAGCAGTGCAGGTCCTTCCAAATGGCATGGGCTGTATCTGCATAAATAATGCCAGGAAATTCTCTGTGTACATAATTTGGTTACATAATGATGTCCATAATGTAATGTGGACAAAATTTGTAATTATGGACACCATTATGTGTAATATTATGTACTTGTAGCACTTCTCAATAATGCTGACTGCCAATTCTGGGTGTGCATGTTCTGTGTGCACAATATCTGTACAGAACGCGCACGCACAATAGGAGAGGGAGTTGTCGTCCAGTCCTAGTCTTTCACCTTAAGAAGTTCTTCTCTGCACGATCCACGCATGGTTCCATAGTTTAGGTACAATAAGCACAACGCTAAAATATTCACAGCAAGAAAAATATAAATACTACCTAATAAATATATATACATATGAAAATCCTAGGGACAATAATTTATAGATAAGAATTATGGATAATCGAATTTTGCCAAGATCAATTCGTACCAGGGAAGTAAACGTCCAAACTATCTTCTAAAGCTGTGCCAAATCCAATCACAACACCTTCCCTCCGGTGATCGCACTTCCATACATCAACTGCTACTCCAACCTTGAACGACAGTTGAAGAATCCTCAAAAAAGACCGGATTGTAGGGCGGCCAGCACATCTCATACCAAGTTTATGAGCAGCTGTAGCTTTAGATGTTGGACTCCATTCCTATACATATCAGTGTGATGTCAAAGCGAAGGCACCACCTTTCGACTCAAGGACAAGGATTATTCCGGAGACTCTTTTGATTACATTCATGAAAATGATGAAGATATGGACTTCTCGAATTTAGAGTTCTATAATGAATTTACAAAATCTCCTTCGCTCCAAATGAATTTTACATATATTAGTTATTATTGAACTATTTTATCTAAAAGTTTAAACCGTTAGATAAGGACAAACTTTAATGATAAAAAAGATCACGTGCTCGATATTTGCAGAAAAGGTACACGCACAATATTTGCACAAAAGGTACACGAGTTTACGTACAATAAACCCAATGCTAAAATATACCAATAAGATAAAACACGGATATTACAAGTAACTCTTGGGATTAGAATTCATGAGGGAGATAAAAAAAAGTAAAAACTAAATTAATGCTTAAAAGTCTACACATTTGAACTACCCTAGAGACGTTATTGATTTTATCTTTCGCAAAATGGTACACAAACGGGGAATTATATCCAGACACAGAGAAACCAGAGTTAACCGAACTGAAATTAAACTAAAAAAGAGAGAACAAAAATAGAAAGTGGATTTTTTGAGTTCTGCAAATCTCGTCGAGTCTAACTCCATCAACATGCAACATATAAATTGTTTGTTTAATGCCCTTTTCAAGTAGTATTTTGTAAAACGACACTATGAATTAACATTCGATTATTCGCGTGAACAATTATCTAAAGTTCTATGATTATATAGGATGTCACAAATTGTATACTCAATGATTCGGGTATAGTGAGACACAATTCGTGATTTGATCAAAATATGTCGTTCAAAATTGATACATAAATTTGAACGCTTTATATTGATAAGATTGTATTGTTGTTATTGAGATTTGGCTAAATTTGGGAATAAGAACAATAATGTGTTTTGATGCACATTGAACGGGATCGTGTAAATGACCTCTCAGAATGAGACTCTACTCGATTATCAAAGAAGTCACCTAAATTTTGAGCGAGTAATGTACATTTGATTACTAGTTCAAGTTCTTTGAATTACCAATAAGTAAAGTCTTAATTAGAAAATTGATTTTGGTGATTTGGGAATCAGATCGAAATAGTTAGAGATCATATACTTGCGATAGTGGAATCCATTAATCATCATGACTGGACGATTGTCACTCCGAAATATTTTCTACATGCAATTGAACCTAAACTCAATAGTCCGAAGATGAGATTGTTGGACTCTACGTTTTGGTTTGATCACAACGAATTCGCTTTATGAAAATGGGACTTGGAGAGTAATGCATATTGAAGGGCAAAACGTTCATTTTGCCGGTTTCAACATATTGACGGTCAAATGAGGGTTGACTTGTGAAATGATAATTGGGGGATATTGTTATCGGATTATAATTTGCTTCCATAACTATTACTTGATTCGAGAGTGCAATCTCGATTTTTTGGTATAATAAGCTTGGATTAATATATGTATCTCAATTGGTCAAGAGTTGATCCAATTAGAAATATCTATTAGAGCTTGAGTAATGTGTATCTGATTAGGTCTCTCTCTTGTTTTAATAAATATGTGACTTAATTGATTTACTGCAATGAAATCTAAGGAAATTTGTGCAATTATAAAACATGCCCTCGTAGGCACATTTATCAAGTTTTCCATTTTCATATTTCTTAGAAGGGAGGCATCTAAGGAGAACAAAAGGGAAGATCCAAGAGAGGAAGCGCTTTGGTAGGCCATTAAAAGGTTATCATCTTATCCTTGTGTGTGACAATTTAAAAAAATCCAATGATCTCAAGATGATATAAGATCCATTACTCACTTGGGTTTAATTTTCAAAGGAAAATTAATTTGATGATTAAATCCAATAACCAACAAAAACTTGCTTTCAAACCGAACACCGATCAAATCAAGAAACTTCTACGCACCTGAAAGACGACATTATATGAATTCTTGATACGAAAAATTGCGGAGAGAAGATGAAATGAGCAAGAGAAGTTCACTCAAAAATGCCTGAAACAATCCTGAAAAGTGCATAAAAAACCTAAAAGGTGGGAATTTATTTCGGCTAGTGAAAGATAAAAGGCAAAGGCCAAACGCCATGACATGAAATTTTGCAAAGTTTTTCATTTACTATGGCTTTTTCTGGATTGTATTTGTATGGGTAGAGAAAAGAAATAGAAAAACATAAGTTGATGGGGGTTAAATTCATTCTTATTCTTATTTTTTCCTCCTAGTTTTTGCATTTTTTCTTGGGACAGTCAGTTGGGTTAAAAATAATTTTTACAGTTTTATTGCAATGTATAATGAAGAGTGATCTGGAGAAAAAATTGCCCACACAATATTTGCACACAAGGTGCACTAGTTTAGGTTACAACTGTTGGAAAAATTCTTTAATTTAATACGCAATATTTCACATACAAGTCCACGTGTTCGATTAAAATCCTTACTTTTCCATTTTCATATTTCTTAGAAGAGAGGCATCTAAGGAGAACAAAAGGGAAGATCCAAGAGAGGAAGCGCTTTGGTAGGCCATTAAAAGGTTATCATCTTATCCTTGTGTGTGACAATTTAAAAAAATCCAATGATCTCAAGATGATCTAAGATCCATTACTCATTTGGGTTTAATCTTCATAGGAAAATTAATTTGATGATTAAATCCAATAACCAACGAAAACTTGCTTTCAAACTGAACACCGATCAAATCAAGAAACTTCTACACACCTGAAAGACGACATTATATGAATTCCTGATACGAAAAATTGCGGAGAGAAGATGAAATGAGCAAGAGAAGTTCACTCAAAAATGCCTGAAACAATCCTGAAAAGTGCATAAAAAACCTAAAAGGTGGGAATTTATATCGGCTAGTGAAAGATAAAAGGCAAAGGCCAAACGCCATGACATGAAATTTTGCAAAGTTTTTCATTTACTATGGCTTTTTCTGGATTGTATTTGTATGGGTAGAGAAAAGAAATAGAAAAACATAAGTTGATGGGATTAAATTCATTCTTATTCTTATTTTTTCCTCCTAGTTTTTGCATTTTTTCTTGGAACAGTCAGTTGGGTTAAAAATAATTTTTACAGTTTTATTGCAATGTATAATGAAGAGTGATCTAGAGAAAAAATTGCCCACACAATATTTGCACACAAGGTGCACTAGTTTAGGTTACAACTGTTGGAAAAATTCTTTAATTTAATACACAATATTTCACATACAAGCCCACGTGTTCGATTAAAATCC
>CAIGRO010077886.1:0-11162 GCA_903798355.1 Fraxinus baroniana | reverse complement strand
GTTTAGGTCCTGCCACACATCCCATCAGTAAGTGATTTGTCTTAAAAAGATTGATCAAGGGATCTTTGTCGGGGCGAGGTGAAGCAGGTGTGGCAGGGCAGAAGCGGAGTGCGTGGATTTGCATCCGCGGTGTATTACAGATGTTCGCCCCTGACGTGATCACTTCGGTTTATGCAATCAATTCGTCCCATGCGCAATTGCCTCGGCCACCACGTGCATGTGGTCTGGACCATCTCTGTGACACGAGAAGGGTGAGGCGGAGGGTCTGATCAGACCCGTAACACCTTTGATCATCTTTAGTCAAAGTTATACTGCCTATAGTTAGAGTTAGCCAGCCAACCAACCATGCAAATACGATAGGATTTTAAGGGAGAGAATTTTGTTAAAATTTATCTATTTGTACAGATTTTACTGTCCACTTCGTTGACAAAATCGGTGTTGGCAAAAAAATGATTTACTGCAAAAACTGTCTTTTTAAACAATTCAATGACAGAATGCACGTGATATTCTGTCAAGTGATATTCTGTCAAGTAAGGTTTAATTTTTTCTGTACATCAAGCATGATTGATTTTGTTAAGGCACATTGTATGACAATGGACAAACGTGTTTTATCTCCTCTTTTCAATTTATCGAATAGAACAATTTTCATTGTACGTGCTTTTAATTTCATTCAATTCACTCAACAAATTTTAGGCCGATTGCTACACAGTCCACGAAGGGTTTGTTGACACTGTTGTATGATCATATGTTGTTACATATCTTACGCGCATACTTATTAAAATAGTTAATACATTAATGCAAGTCGGATAAATTGTGGTGCGATTCAGAGTATTTCCGTACATTGAAGAATTGGAATAATGTTGTGTATCACGACGACATTGGGTTGTTGACACTGTTGTATGAACATTGATACATATCTCACGTCGAAAATTATGAACGGTTCATAGTATTTATGTATTTCATTAAAATGGAATGATGTTACTTGTCATGACGGCATAAAATGTGAAAATAATAATATTTTGAGTAGAGACAAGTATAATACGTAAGGTTCAATGGGGAAGTCCATAGAGGTGAGCTTCATTAGTCAAATTAATGTGTCTCTCGCCGACTTCCATGCCTTTTTCATGTTTTTTAATTTTAATTTCTTAATAAATCTATTCCTATCTATTTTGACTGTCATCCTATATTTACACAATAATTATCCCATAGAAATATTGTTCGGCAAATATTCGAAGGACAAAAATGTCAACAAATAAAAAGAAATAGAGTACAATAATTTGGAGTAATAAACTGCTTCATCGTTAAAACCTTGTCAAGAAAATTCAGATGAACAAAACTTGATTGAAGGAAAAAGAGTACAATTACTTCCCATCATTTCAATTTTTGTATCAAGTAATCCATTTCTTGTATGTCAATGTTTTCAACATTGATGTGTTGTATGTCAATGTCCTTAAGAAAATCCAATGAGAAAAACTTGATGATTGTAGTAACAAGATGTTTCTAAAAATAGCTCTTGTTGATCTCTTCGAGAGTCGTATACATATACAATTATTATTTCAAGGATATATGTCTTATAGGTTATGGACATTCATTAAACAATGAATATGTTTCGTGAAAACCTTATTAGAAAAAGTCAGATGTAAAAATTCCAATGAAAAAAAATAGTACATTTATTCTTTTAAGTAAGCTATAAAAATTTCGTTAAAAAACTTTGCCCAGAAAATCCAATTGGACAATATCTTGGTCAAGAGAAAAATAGAACAATGTGTATTTAGTTCTCTTATGATAATATCACTTGAATTATATATTTCAGCCATACTAAATCTTTCAATGTAACACTAATAATTATGCCTGATATGTTGACTAAAACAAATTTATTATATGCATATCAAATTTTAAGCACCGTCAGACTAATAAAATGGAGATTGTGATTACATCCATCATATGATAATTTATTTATTTATACAAGTGTTCGCGAAATTCGTTATGTAAAAAGTCGTACATTTCATAATACTACTTACTTTTTCTATTTTCATTTCGCATAAGTATACACCTTTAGGTGTTCAGATTATAGATCCAAAAACTTTAGATTTCTCTGGTAAATTCAATTTAGGGTCGTGTCCCTTTTATTTGGCTATTCTTTATTTCGATCGACATATTTTGACGCACTTATTTCAATTCATCGCCATAGATGCAGTACATTATGTGCAAAAGTATTATTGACAACTTTTTTTTTATTCTATTTCTTTTCTATAATCACACAATTTATTGAAATATCTCAATTTTCAATATATCAGTTACCTGAATCTCTTCCTGGTTTTCATAATTTGTTATGTCTAAATACTCATCAAAAATTATGTGCCTCCTTAATGAAACTATATTTGTTGATTGCTCAATTTTCATTTTGAAGATTTTTCTGTATTTGAATCGAATACCTTCATGCTTCAGACGTGCCTTAAATATACTAATATAATGCTAACGAATTATCTTCCTAGAACATCAATTCGTATTTGAGTATTTAAACTGGTGCGTGAGATATTATTAATCTCTTTGGCCCGTAAATGCATCTAAATGAATTATTTTTTCTAGTTCGAATTGTCTTTTGCAAGGACAATGATTCATTTTTACATTATTTTCAACTTCTTAATTCCTGCCCTAATTTTGAGGAAAGTATCCAATTAAATTGACAATAATTTTTATTGTGATATAAAATTCACACATTTGGAATAAATGTTCAAACTACGCATTTATTCTAAACATTCTTTACTTTCCATCTTAGTGCATTGTGGTGGATTAATTTTATATA
Source organism: Fraxinus baroniana (assembly GCA_903798355.1). Classification (NCBI taxonomy): domain Eukaryota; kingdom Viridiplantae; phylum Streptophyta; class Magnoliopsida; order Lamiales; family Oleaceae; genus Fraxinus; species Fraxinus baroniana. Next base: position 8,356 of record CAIGRO010077886.1, on the reverse strand, counting down.
TACTGCACTAACAACTAGATGAAAAAAATATGTTATAACCGTAAGCCAATTATAATAGATTAACTATTATATTAGCATTATGCGTAATAGCATTCTCTAAACAAAAATGAGAAATACTTAGTTTTCAATTAAATTAATTGGACGTGTTTAACAAGCAATAATATTAAACTATTTATTAATATCTCAACTAACACTTATTAAAATGTTGAGATTTAGGATCAATAGTATTGACATGACATACCGTCTTGATTGCATAATCTAAAATTATGCTTTAACCAGTAATTTTGCAAACTTTAGGTTGCGAATTATTAGATACATAAATATCTAGATGGTCAACGTGGAGGATAATTGATTCCATTTATCACCCTGATTAATTTTTAGAAATATGGGAAATTCAGTCCCTATTTTAGCTAATGATGATTAATGAAAAAATTTCATGAAATAGAATAAATATCGTATAGAATTTCATTCGATTGAAGAATCTTCTGAGTTTTCATAGACTCTATTTGAATTTTTAATTTCATATCATTATTGATCTAGTGACGGTTTAATTGATTCCAAACATTAAAGTCAAATTGCACTTCTAATTTAACATAAGATATAATTTAACTATTTAATTTCGAAAAATGTGAATAAACATTATATAATCATATATCATTTAAGTAGTTAAACTAATCAATGTCCACATGACATTAGTTCTATATTTTCCTTCGGAGATAAACATAAAGTACGTTGTATTTTATTATTGCACCTTCAAAAGTAATATGTTAATATTTTTTTGGAATATTCAAAATTATAATTCATACTTTTTAGGAATCAAATATTATTATAATAAATTAGAAAATGATTTACTCTTTAGAAGTAAAAATATAATTTATGTTAGATGTCATATTATTGCACTCTTCAAGAGCAAGTTATATTTTATCGTTACTTTTTCAAGAGTAATATGTCAACATTCTTTTGAATTATTGAAAATTATAATCCATACTATTTAAGAATATTATTTAAAATAATGAATTGTATAAGAATTTATTTTTCAAGAGTAAAAATATAATTTATTTTAGATTTTATTTAATTATACTCTTCAGGAGCGATTAAAATTTACCTAGAATATTAATAATAGTGTGATACTTCAAGAGCAATACTATAATACAAATATAATATTTCTTTTTAAGCAATATTACAATATTTTTCTATAATATTGATTTAGATAGTTTCCTTTCAAGAATAACTATACCGCTTTATTATACAATTTAAATTTAAAAGAATACCGACATTTTATTTGGGTAGAAAAGAAAATTTTCTTAATAAACTCAATTGACTAAAATTTGTTGTCGTTTTTTGATTGAAGGAATTTTTTTGCCTCAGTTGGTTAGAATTTCGTGCTAATAATGTGTTATAAAATAGAGAGAAATCAATAGAATTGCGTGTTTTATTAAGAACTCATTTATATGGAAGAATTATGGTTACAATGAATATAACAATCATAATAACTATGACTGTAGGGGTATAAAAGTCATTCATGAATATTACTTCATTTACAAAATAAAAATGACATTTTTTAAGTATAGTAGTTAGGTATTTTTCCCTCAATAATATGAGCCAAGGTTGGGCTTAGTGATCTTCATCAATTTCAATCAAAGACTACTAAATTAAGCCCTTGTTTGACATCCATTTTTTCTCGTTCTCTTTTTGATTTTTTTCTTCTTTCTTCGTTTCAACCACACATTCTATCAATAAAATAAATTTCACATAAATCCAAAAATGCTCCTTATTTTTTAACCACACATTCTATCAATATGAAAACTTGGAGTTTTAGTTTAGAGATACAAGAAGAAGTTATATTCATATCTCTTTTCTCTTTCTTCTTAATCATAGGGATGTCTTAATCAATTACATGTTCTTGTAAATGGATTATGGACTTTAGTTAGGGCAACGATGTAACGTGGGTTTGGTAATCTAATTTCAATTATTATGTTTTGACTTTTATTTTATCGATAGTATCGATAAAATGATTTGAACCACTTATTTTAAAATAGACATTTTTCATCCCAAAGCTAAAACAAATGAACCGAGCTTGCTGTACAGGGCNTAATTTCAATTATTATGTTTTGACTTTTATTTTATCGATAGTATCGATAAAATGATTTGAACCAATTATTTTAAAATAGACATTTTTCATCCCAAAGCTAAAACAAATGAACCGAGCTTGCTGTACAGGGCCATTTTACCAGGCCTGTACAGGCTACTCACATACATGGGGGGTGGGTTTTTTTTGTGGGTTTTTTTAATGAGGTGGGTCCGCATCGGACCCACCTCATTGTGAGGGGGCTGCCGTGCCAGGCCTGGCACAACAGATTTATTCAAAACAAATTACTTGAATGAAGGAATCAGGGTTTAAGTACAACGCAATGTTGAGTTTATGTTATTGCTTTTAATGCCTTCATATATCCGATCAATAATCGAAAGATTTGAGAATCCTCCACTTCCTCTTAATAATGAAAATTATAAATTTGGGGTAATAACAAGCTTTATCATCTTTTGCGCTTGTATCCCCAACCTTTATATTTTGAATTATGCTACATGTACAACATATTTGTACAGCATGGTGTACAGTCCCCTCATATAGAGGGGGCTCACGAATTTTTGGTACTGTTGTCCTTAACCTCTCATCAATTTAAAGGAATAATTATCACTTATGTTCCTAACTTTTTTTTTTTTTATCAAATTATTATCTTCAACTTTTCATTAATTATCATATCTTAATCGATGATTTTTATCCAAATATCCTGCTAAGATGAAGATGAAAGATTTAGGGTGTGTTTAAGCCACATTATTTTGAAAGAATGTATTTTGGAATGGTAGATTGATGGACAATGTGGGTTGAAAAAGAAGGAAAAATTATTAATGTGACATAAAATATTATTTTATTAAAGAATGCGTAGTTGAAAATGGGTGGAAGAATGAAAATGAAAATTTTAATGAGCATCAAACATGACTTATTTGGCTTGGAATTTTATATAATTAAAAATACGCTAACAAATTTTTTGAATAAAAACCATCGTGAAGGACAATATTTGCTAATAATGAAATATTAGGGATTAGAATCAAAATCACTTTATCAATTCGGTAAAAGATTATGTAAAAAATTAGGCAGAATAATAATTATCCTGCTTACAAGCCCCAAAAATGAAGAGTAATGATATATATACATAGAAGTGTACCCCCGACAACCCTCCAATAGGGGCTAACCATGTGACAATTATATGAAGCATTATGTAGAATGTACATACCCGACACCATTTGACAATTATGTCAAACATTATTAGAAGGCCATGTACACTTAACATTACTCAAGCAACATATAATCTACACCTCAACAGTTGTTTGATTTAAAGCAGTGTATCTCCATCGTTCCTTCTCCACAAAATCTGCATCAAGAAACCTCGAAACAAATGTCCAGATTCTATACATATCATCAAAATTCGTTAACATCCCAATTGAAATAGTTACCACAGAAATCCCGTACGATTTCTTGTCTTTCTTCTTAGATTTTTCCTTTGTACTTCTTATTTCCAACATTTTATGCTTCTCTTCTTCGTAAATTTCTGAGAACCAGATGTTTGTTAAAATGCCGCAACCAACAGAAATGTTGTTTCGATCAGCTAGCTTCTGTACAAGGGTGGGATCAACTTTTTCTCCTTTCCAGTCATATACATTGAATGCAACTGCTGGCCCTCTTTCTAACTTTATTTTTGGCCCGTAGATTCTGATCAAGGGGAGCCCATTTTCTGAATGTGGATGCTGAAGAGACATTAATGCGTTCACCATCCAGTTTACAAGGCATCTTCTTCTATTATTTATCAGTATTAGGCCTAGTGAATCTGCATGATCCAAACCCCGGCATTCGATTCCTTCTGAGGTTCTACCGGCATTGGATTCTTGGTTTCTTGATTGTGCTGTTTGAGGGGTTTCATCTACCTCAGTAATTTCAGAAACTGATAATTCTTTCAGCTTCATGTGAACTTGTGCAGGAGTTTCTTCGGTTTCTTGCTGTGATAATGATGTTTCTTGTTCGGTTTCTGCCTTGGTAAAGGCTAATTGTTCAAACGATTCATTTGCTGGCAGAAGGCTAACAATTCCCATGCTTGTCGAGGATTTGCATAACTCTGAGACACTGGATTTCTTAACAAGAAGGCAGCAAAACCCCGAGGGATTTTTACCAAAAACCTTGTAAAAGGAGCAAATGAGAAAGTCGGGTTGAAACAGAGAGAGGCCTAATGTTTCCATTTCCTTGGCTCCTAATGCACAGGCATCCAGCAAAATATGCCATCCATTTTCCCTTGCCAGGCTCATCCATTGATAAGAATATCGCGCTCCAGTCACCATCGACTGAAGAGGAAAAGCAAATAAACCCCGATTACTTGGCTTCCTCTTATTCACAATGAGTTTTCTGAGCTTTCTGGAATTGACCCTCAAATTGGGCCATGAGAACACTGCTGATATTGGTCTTGCGCCTTTTTTCTTAGAGCTCTCGATCATCACTTGCACTGCCTCATTCTCATAATCATATACTGTAAGAAGGTTCTGATTAGACTGAAAAGGATAAGAGTCTGCTAGAAGCTTAAATGCAGATGACTGGTTGGCTGTGAAAACAATGTAATAATCCTCTTCCGAGACATTCATGAATTTCATGATTCTTTTTTGCATCGACGATTCGAATTCTGATTCTTGACAGCCATATAACAAGAAAGAGTTCAAATTCACCGACTTGTATGAAATGTCAAAAAACGGTGAATCAGAAGGTCTTAGAGGGGTAGATGTAGAAGAAGAAGAAGCAATTTCTGTTGTTGTGCGATTATGTCCCTGCTGCTGGGAATAGGAGAAAAGACCATGGCCTATATAATCAAGACACACGTGATTCGAGACCACGAGATGATTGTATTCTTGAGCTCGAATACTATCAGCAAGAACGGTAGTCAAGTAATATGGATATGCATTTTCGAGGCAAGAAAACAATTCTATCAATGAAGGAAGGGACTCGTGATTAGTAAAATTGCCATTTGGTTGAATAGAGGCAAGTATGGCAGTTGTAAATTCGTGTTGAGGATCGATACCACTGCTTGTTACCTTACTGGGAGAATTTCGAGTCTCTGGCAAGCCAAGCAAAGGATTTGAGCAACAATTATTGAAACAGGCTCTTGATGCTTCTCTGATACAATTTGATTGCATTTTCCTTTCTAATTTGACTAACTCATAATCCTTTGTTGGTTTCAACTTGAATGTCCCTTGTTTTAATCCATTTTGCAGCTTGAAGGCTCATATTCTGAGCTTCTGACAGGTTGTTTGATGGGGAACTCAGCTTGACCAAGTCGTTCATAGATAATAACGTGTTCTATGTTTCTTTTTACTTTATTTTTGTAATTTTTTTATGTAGATTCTTATGATTTGAGGTGGCCTATTAATATACCTCTCAAATTGATTATTGACCTTTAATCACGTGTCGGCTCAATCTACTGTTCTTATCAATATGAAATATTTTCTTTTCAGTTCTCTCCTTTTGGGGGGAGGGGAGGTGGGGTTGATGGCGTTTTTGTGTAGACCATAGAACGTGAAATTTTTTTGTAATTTTCTTCTAGTGAGAAATCTACAGCAGAGAGTAAAGGTAGCCCTCTCATTGGAGAAATATTTCAGTCGGGCAGTATTATGTACACAAGCTGTAGGATCGTTCATTCAAAACACTATACGTCGGACCTTGAATCTCTCAATTTATGATTTCAACAGATAATCCTAGTACGAGTATATATAAAACTGGTTATTTCTAATATATGTTTTCTTTCATGTGTTTTTGATTTCGTTTTGTGAGTACTACTTGATCAAGGTAACCAAGCAATACAACAATTGAGAACACATTTAGTACTTAGTATTGGAGAAGACAAAAAAATAATATTAATGAAATTAAAATTTTATGGGTTATACTGTTCAATCTTGTCACATTTGCTAGAAATCAAATGCTAGACCATGACCCCTACCATTGACATCTTTATCTTTAGAATTAAGCTTGAGGTACAGGTGAGGGTTTCATAGAACCCCCACCGATACCTCACAGTGGGGCGGTGGATGGGATTTTTTTGAGAATTTTTTATTACCACGAGTCCCGCACGAGGTTCACCTATGTGAGTGTAGGTAAAATTTCTGTACATTTAACTTTATTCTTATCTTTGTTATGCATTCCTTTTTCTTGCATCAAATTAAGATTGAGTCCATCTAGTCCACTAATAAAGGCACATTTTTTTGTGTACAATATGGTTGGATTGATTCCAAAAGGTCAAATAGAAAAACAGAAAAGGGCAAATTGAGCGCTCTATGTGGCCGGCATCATCGATGCTGGCCAGAACCTTCTTTGGAATGACTTCAGAGCACGTTAGGCTACTTTTTCTTTTTCTTTTTGAAAAAGGTATAATTACTAAGCAACTTTATCTGTAATTGAATAAAGGTTATATACATTCAATCAATTTTTAGAGAAATTAACGACAGATTTCCCATGTAGTCGTTTCTTGTCATGTCAACTATCACCATATCTCACGTCATAAAATGCTAAAAAAATAAAAATTATTCTAATAGTTTAATCTAATGACATTATCATAATCCTCATTTCCAATGTTTGTTTCCTGGGTGTCACTTGTCGATTACATGGAAGATCCTATGCAATATGTCTGCAAATTCATCAATTTGAAAGACAATAGTTGATGGAATATGACATAGTGTTAAAAGTTGAAACAATATTTAAGTTCAATGCCGCAATTGTAACAAACAGGAGCGAAGCCAGAAATATTGTTCAGTGTGAACACAATTTTGAGTTTTTAATCATGAATTTAATGATGATAAAAATATAAAAGGTAAGCAAAAAGAAAAACCCGATCACAGACGAATCCAGAGATAGTAAAGGTGGAGAATTGGCTAGCGTATCGGCCAGTCTCATCCAAATGCCCAATGCTAATGTGCACAGATGCATTATCTTTGGACATGATCAACCTGTTTTGTGGCAGAATTGCACTATAGCAAAAAAATCCCATAATATCAAATATCTTGCAACTTACAAAGTTCACTTTTAGAATATAATGCAGTAAGAAACGAATAAAAGACCTAAGAATAGCATTAGCAGAATTCATACAAACCACTTTCTGGGAATGTAGTGGTCCATATTTTGTCCCGCATCGTTCTCGGCATCTTGTCAAAATGCTCAACTCCAAACTAAGGTCAAGCACCTGTAGCCAAAAAACTCAATTAACTGATATGTATAACAGTCGTCTTTCCAAAAAAAATTCCTAAAATTAAAGCATTTACACTTTAACTTCAAATTTAAATATTATAATTTGATGTTTCAATTATGATTTTAAAATTAAATGCATAAGGATCTAATGTATGTCCACCAAAAATCCCACAATGGTTGACATTATTTCATCTCCAAATTCCTTATTTCTAAAGGCCTAATTTAAATTATTTACTTCAACTCTACTTCCAATTGACCTTCATCTAATCAAAAACAAATTAGAGTTGCTGTGCCAAGCCCGCCACCTCACCAGCCACGTGTCATCAGAAGTGACCCGCACCATGCCATGTGTCAGTCGACGTGATTGCTCATGGGACGAGCTGAATACATAAGCCAAAGCGACCTCCTGAAAACGAATCGAACTCATCCGCAGTGCACCGCGGATGCAAAGGCCTGTGCTCCGCTTCTACAACTCTACTCCTGCCTCACCTCGCCCGGCCCCCGGCAAAGATCTCAAACAGATTCTTCGAGTCAAACTACTGACTGATGTGACGTGTGGCATGACCCAAACGGTCAATTCAGTCAGAGCTTTTCAATGCCAGCCGGCCTATAGAAAGACAGATTGACACCTTGGATGGGACGAACACTGAGGATCTGATAACACGTGTTACCTCATCCAACGGTTCTCCTCTTCCCACCTTAGTATAAATACTACCTCCCTATACCTGAAAAAGGGGAGAATTCCACTCTTGTCAACAAATATAGCAAACTTGAGTAACATTTCTCTCCCTCATACAATAGCATTTTATTACAACTTTATCAACCACATCTCGGCGAGTATCCTACCGCCGGTTAGCTATTTTCCAGTCGAACCAAACTAACTTGATAGTCGGAGTGCTCGCGGTCGCTCCCAACCCCTCTGGGAAAGGCTACGGGTGACTAACGCTGTGCTATGTGTGCAAGAAAGAATTGACTTGAAGATTTTTTCTGTTGACCACGTCGGAGCCATTTTTTGAGGTCAACAAGAGTACTGCAAAATGAAAAGTCAAAATCACTAATTTTACTAACCTACAACGCCCCCAA
>CAIGRO010077873.1:0-10341 GCA_903798355.1 Fraxinus baroniana | reverse complement strand
TTCAAGGTTATCATCTCAACTTTATGTGTGAAGATTTAAATAAAACTCCTATGATCTTAAAGAGTTTTCTAAGATCCACCATGTATTTGGGTTTAATCTTCATAGGAAAATTAATTTCTTATTGTGATGATTAGATACCCATTTCCAACACATTCATCATTTATTATCTTCAAATGAGGAAAATTTATAGTTTTTGTGAGAAAATTGAAGGGAACTTGCAAAAATTCAATCAAGTGAAGATTCAAACTTGATTTTTGGACAAAAAATAGAAGAAATATGATTTCTTATAATTTCAATATGTTAGGTTAGTTTTATACATTGAAGAGATTCATCAAGTAGAGATTCAACAAGAAATCGTTGAAGAAATTCACGATTTCAAGATTCATCTTCTAAATTTATAAAAAACTCGGGTTATATTTTTTTCACTTAAATATGATTTGTTATAATTTCGATATGTCATACTACTTTTATACACTGTTATGATGAAATGAACATTGTTATGATATTTTTAGTTTTTAGTTAATTATTTTGACTTTTAATTTAATTTGACTTGTGGATATTTAATATATTTTTATCGTTATTTTCAATTATTTGGTCATCAATTGAATTGTTAGTAAATTTTATTGTTATCGAGAGACGATAAGATTTAAGTACAATATAATAAATATTGTAAGGTTTGCTAGAGGATAGAGACATACCTCTATATTTTATATGGATTCAGTAAATATTCTAGCACTTGTTAATCAATTTATCATGTTTGTATTTTTCATTGAGAGATAGAGTTCACATGAGAGAAATAAATTTGATCGCTATTGAGAGAGACTTTTAATTAAATTAGGAACATTGACCAACATGAATGATTTTAAAATTTTGATTGTTACACTAAAATGGAATTATAAGAGGAATTTGACTTCTTATCAATGCATCTCACATATTTGAAAAATACATTTACTTACTTTCATTAGTTTAATTGATAAATTATGTATTAGTACAGAAAAAATCACAAAATTTGTTTACTATTAGATTAAAGTTGTAATTAATTTTAATTCGATCGAACACATAGTCCTCGTAGGTTCGATATTTTATTCATCATTATATTATTTGATCACGATCCCGTACACTTGCGGATTTTGAAAAGATCAGTCAACAACATATCTATGGATTATTGTTAGGTTACATTCTTGTCTCATATGTATAAAATTCAATACAAAGTAGTTCAGTGTAAGGATTATTCTATAACAAATATACTAATACTAGAAATAGTGAGTTAAGTTCAAAATTTTAATTTATTTACACAATGATTTACATTATATATTTATTCTATAACGAATATACTAATACTAAAAATAGTGAGTTAGGTTCAAAAAATTAATTTATTTACACAATGATTTACATTATATATTTGCACGAAATAAAATCGGAAATGAATCGGTTCGGTTCGGTTCGGTTCTAACTCATTTTAACTCTTATCGCCAAACAAGGTACATTTTGGTTCCATGCATAGACCTTTTAGGTATCCATGGTTTTGTTCGATGAATACTGGTGCAGACTGTGCAGTGGACCAGAGCTTCAATCCCATGCGCCATCATCGCAGGACCTACCAAAGCTGGAAAGTTAATCACGGAGACTCTGGTAGTCGTTTTCCCAGTGCGCCGTCCCACATGTGATTGTTCTTGACCTTTTCGAATTTCGCATCGACAACGCTGTCTGCATTCCACGTGGCCACTTGTTAGCACAGTTGGATCCTACGTATCTACATGTTTCAATTTAGGGCATGTTCGGTTGATATTAAAATCAGATTAAAATTGAAAAATTAGTCGTTATTGTTAATTTTTATTAGACGAGTGAGACCCAATAACCTCTATATTTTCAATTTTAATTGGATTTTAAGCACGCCGAACACGCCCTTAGCCTATTTGTCAGAAATTAAAATCAGATTTTAGATAAATTTTAATAAAAACTAATGAATTATAAAGTTGAAAGTCATGAATTTCATATACTGTATGATTAAAATTAATTATTGATTTTGACTTTTATTAAAATCTTAATTTTAAGCCTTATGGGCTTAATAAAATCATTTAATAAATTTTTATTTTTATTTTTGAAAAATTACATACATTTTCACAAACATTGAGTAGAGACTTGAATTCAAAAATCGGAGTGATAGATAGAATTATTAAATTTAAGAGTTATATATGCGTGACTATACAATACTTTGATACACTTGCTCTGATCGAGATTTTTGAATGATATCGTACTACATTTCGATGGAGGATCATCGAGAGAGAAAAAAAGGTTAAAATTTTGTTCAATACAAATAATTAATTGTTTCATAGTATTACTAATAATAATTGGTGTGATGAGGTAGAAAGATCTTAGGGTGGTACCAAATGTATGATGAAAAATAGTTTTGGACCCACAGTGACAAGCAACATATATCCAACAAAGAAATTTAATCATAGAAACATCCACTTTAAGGTAAAGTGTGCCCCCCACTTTCCTTTACTCATCTATGATACTTTCTTGTTTTTAAAATTTGTAATTTCGTTTATATAATTGTCCGTAATTGATAATGTGTATTGTACATGTTAATTTAATTATTTTTTTTTGATAACCGTGAATGTTCGGGCCAGCTTGCGCGCACCTCGACTAATTTCACGGGACCCTGAAATTTACAGTCGGAAAATCACCTCAGCGGCCCTGAAGGGACTCGAACTGGTGATCATTGGAGAGCAAATCTAATGTCTGATCAATCTCTTTGTTATCGTTATTTTAACTCCAATCTTCAATCTCATTAGTGTAAATTTTGGAATAAAAGGTGAAAAAGGTATGTTGAATTTTCCATACTCGTCCGTGTTGGACGTACAAAGTGCCACACACTTGTCAATTTTTGATTGACAGTTAGCCCAAAAAAAAAAAGGGGCAAAAAAAAAAAAAGACCAATCTAATAGCGCCTCTATGAAGCCTGGAAATAAATTCTCAATTTTCCACGTTGATTGAACCATGTGTAAAAAAAAAAAAAAAAAAAATTGACAGAAGTTTTACACCCACTCACATGTGTGGGCCCACCAAAATAAAAAAATTAAAACCCACTCACCCCCCTACATTGTGAGTATCTGGTTTTGTTATGTAAAAAAAAAAAAAAAAATATCTGTAAGTGAAGCATGGTTCATTATTTTTTTTATTTTTTTCCAAAATCGAGCACTTTACCAGAATCTACAAGCGTTAACTTTGCAATGTACATAAAGAATTCTATGTTTCTTAAATTCATTTTTAAGTAAAATTTATGATTCATTTGATAGATATTTAGTTTTTTCTTTTACTTCTTGCAGAAAAGTTTTTCAAGAAAGTTATCTTAACTCAACTTTTTATAAAAAAATTTCTAATTAGACAAAATACTTTTAAAAAATTATTCAAACACGTTCAAAAATAACTTCATATATTCTCATAAATAACTTTTTATTTTTCATAAATTCTTTCAAACGAGCCTTTTTCTTGGACCATTTTCATGCCCTCAACTTGATTTTATTTTATTATCCCACTTTGATAAGAAATTAATTAGGAAGTGGGTTTGTTTTTTCTTTATCTTTCCGTTTTCCAATAGGGAAGTGGGTTGGTTAAAGCTATTAACTAACCACATTTTCAACTACATAGCATGATGCACCCTATACTAAAGCATTCCCACCATCGACTTGACTCATCATTCTTGTTATTGAAATTGAGTAACTAAATAGGAACTTTAGAAATTTCAATTATTATAAACATTTGGTGGTGGGATTTATTTATTTTTTTCTCTCCACTAATGAAGACTTACAATTGAGCTTTCGTAATTTAAAGTTTCGATTTAAGTTATCGATACATTCAGCTTACCTAATTGTTGCTCGTATATAATTATAGGTCTATCGACCTAACATGGGCATGATAATTCATTATTAGAATGACACATAGGGTTTGTCTGTTACTGATTTTTGAGTCCAAAATTTTGATTTTTTGACCGTTAAAAAGCAACCTGGGCCCACCAATGTAAGGAAGAAGTCAAAAAGAGCTGCTGGCAACGTATAGATTTTTAATTAAAATCAAGCAAAAATTGCTCCCAAACAAGCACATAGTTGTTTATAAGAATCACGCAAGTGAACACATTGAACTCAAAATAGTTGTATTGAGGAGTTTGAAGGCTCGATTGAACTAACAAAACAAAATATTGAAAAGCTAAGATCGACGATTCTTACCAAACAAGAAATCTATGCTACAATAAATTCTAAAAAATAAGGGGTACGGCCAACTTACTTAACTAGCAGAGTGCTTAACGATACGAGTATGGAATTGAAATTCAATAATTAAAATTTCAATTAATAATGAGTCAATTGTATATCTATAATGAAATAAATTATTAATTTAATTGCCCAATAAAGTTAGTTTGTACAGAATTGAAAGGTTCAGCTACAAATTCTCTTAGATCTGCCGTCTGTCTTTGAATTTGAATACAAAATATGGGATTCCTATAAATAAATTGACATAATTAACACATTTATTATCATCACAGCTTTGCCTAATAAAAAGATTTAAAATACGACGACGTTAATATACCCAATATAATATTTGAAGCGACGTACATGATAATAATAAATAGTGTAAATTTCACTTTGGGTCCCCAAAATTTCCAAGTTGTGGCAGTTTCAGTCCATTCAATTTTTTATCCTCTCTCCCGTCCCTAACCTCGGAATTTTTTGATTTTGATTTTTCTGAAGTTGGCTCTCTTCAACGTGAAACAATTGGATGAAATCCCTCGTCTATACAATCTAGGGAGGATTTCCCCCCTTGGTTTGCTAGCAAACATGGTCGGAAATTAGGGAAAATGAACTTCTCTCTAGTTTTCGTCGTCGATGGTAATAAATATCCATAGATTTTTCAATAGATGAAGGGGAGGGTAGGGGTCGTTGTTCGCATGGGTTGTCAGCGTTTAAGTTATGGCAAATCGTGGAAGTCTTGGAAGGGATGGAGGTTTGGGCAGCGATTTTAGGGTAGGGAGGTCGTGGCTAGTTGTGGCCTTTGGTGTTGTGGTGCAGGGCAGGGTTTTTTTTTTTTATATCACGAGCGGAGCTTCTGCTCAGCTCGTTACTCACTCGGCCTATGAGCTCGTGGCTCGTGGATTGAGCCGAGTCACGGCCCGCGAGTTCGTCAATTTTTTTTAAAAAATAAAAAGTAACTTCTACTTTGGACGAACCCACGAACTTGGCTTGTCGCTCGTGGAAGAGCTTAGCGGGCTCGACTCGAGTAGCGAGTTCGCTTGCTTGGCTCTTGCTCGGGCTTGTCAAATCGCTCGAGCCGACTTTTCACGCCGCTCGATCCGTTTGCCACCACTAACGATATACAAATGGATGAAAGGTTGGTGGCAGGAAAGAGGGTAAAAATTAAATCGAGACAAAATCGCCACAAATCGAAAAGGTTCAGGACCCAAATCATATTCAATCTTGTTAATGTAATGAATAAAAATATCTTTTATTTAAAATCAATCTATTTTTTTTTAATTAGCCAATCATGTTCATCCATTCATTTTTCAAAGTAAGAAATTAATCTAAAATGTCAACTGTTCCTGCATAATTTATTGGAGAAAAAACATAAATCTATTTTATTGGAATATAAAATACAAATCTCAATCTCCTTGGTTAGTTATTACTTATACATTAAAAAACAAAACAACATCCCAGCACAGATGATTTATTATTCATTTTTTTGACTAAAATTATTTAGAAATCAACCTCATTACGCTTCATAGCCACGAGATAATAAGATTCTTAGCAACAAAATAATCATAGTTTCCTATTATTCTGGAAATTAATAATAATAATAATAATAAAATAAAAATTACAATGGTAAAGTTGAGTAAAAAGTTACACGAATCTTTTTCTGCAGTCCGTTCAATTCAATTACAATGCATTCAGTTCAATTCACAGCCAAATATATAATAGAATTAAATAACCTTTAGAAATAAAGGATGCTCCGACAAAATATATTCTTGTTGTGCATAATTTTTTACTTAACCCCTCAATAGGGGGTCGCCACTTGTCAATTCGGTAACTAATTAGGTAAAATATTATGTACTTGTAGCATGATTGAATGTTTTTATGAAAAAAGCAAATTGAGGTTTCATTGAATGAATGAATGAAAATCAAACTCTGAAAACGAAGAAATCAGAGAATGAAATCATTGAGATTGTACGTCTATTCATTTATTAATATTTATTTATAGAGCTCACCAAAAGCAAATATTTGGTTTAATTTAAGGCTCGTTTGACAGGACTTTTACTTTTTGTACGAGAGTTTTCATTGAACTTCTAATTTTGCTTTTAGTTCTACTTAGAGCATGTTTGTTCCAACTTAATAGAAGAAATAGAGTCGTTGGAACAGTATTTAAGCAAACAATTGTTGACCATTTGTGTCTTGTGGAATCCAACAAGTTTGAAAAAAATGGGAATAATTTTTCTACTAATGGGGAAATAACTTCCAACAAACAGAGGCTTATTGTAGAATATCTTTTTAAAGAAGTTATTTTAAATCAAATTCAACTAAAAATTCTTCTAACAAAACAAAACACTCATAAATTTATTCAAACATGTTCAAAATCAACTTTTAGTCTTAGAAGTAAATTTTAACTTTTCAAAAGTCTTGTCAAACGAGTTCTTACTCGATAGAGTAATGTTATGTAGCTCAATTGGAATTATAACCCCAATTTAGATGACGCTAGATGATAAGATAAATAAAAGGTAAAATTAAATAATTTATTTTATTCTATATATCATTTAATGCCATATTAACCATATCTAGACCGATATAATCCCAGTAAGACTAAATAGCATTACTCTCGATAATCAACGACCGTTATATACTAGCGTTGAAATTAATTAAAAGTCTTCCCCAACATGGGTATAATTGTCATTTTCAGTACGTCTGGACAAGATTGGATTTTTTTTTTTTTTTGAAGGGAGTAAAGTTATTCATTCATCAAATCAGCAAGGAGTACACTTGAAATAAATAAATGCGAAAAGCAAGACCAATCAACCCTATCTTCTAAGGAACTAGCGGTCTTAGCTAGTGTGTGGGCAACTTGATTAGCCGATCTCCTAACCCAGTGAAAATTGAGATTCGGGAGGCCTCTAGCAAGAAGTCTGCACTCTTCAATTAAGATACCAAAACAGGAGTTATCCACTCCATTATTCTGTAGAGCTGTGTAGACCAAGAGGGTATCCATTTCAACAGTTTTAACCTCAAAGAACCTAGATTTTAGTCAAGACAATGCCTCACGAACCCCCAAAGCTTCAGCGATAAGTGGAGCAACAAAAGACCCAAAATCATCTCGAATCACCAGGCCAAGCCCAACCTTCCCTTGATTTTCAAAGATGGCCGCGTCAACATTAAGTTTAAAGGAGCTCTTCAATCTTTGCGTGTTGTAGCAATTATTTTCATAACTTTTTTCAATCGAATTCTTATCTTCAACCTTTCATTAATTAGTACATCTCATTCTTGATAATATATCAAAATATTTTGTTTTCATACTTTAAAATGAGGGAAAAATATTTTTCGTACTTTTTAATTTTTAAAAACATGATGAAAATTTAAGTTATTTTACGCCATTTCAACGAATTTTTGGACAAAAAATTATTATTAAATATAAAATGTGTTAACTAATAAAAAGTTTGAGGAAAAAAATGACTTGAAAAATCATTAGGAACACGAGTGCTATAATGAGTAAAGATTAAGCCTCCCGCCTCCGTTTGAATCCCATTATTGTAGAACGAGAATGAAAAATAGAGTCATTATTGAGCCCCACACAAGAGATATAAATTCAAAATTGATGACATGGATAACGATTATATTTTTTATTTTTATGGATGAAAAATGAGAAACAAACTGAAACTAAGAATTTGAAGTACAATTAAAACGTGGTACAATAAATAAAAATGGTACTGCGAATATAATTAATGTAAATGGTGAAACTATGTAATCTGTGGTTATATTATATATGTCATTTTCATGCCATAACGTATGCTTTCACAGAAAACTACCTAGTTATTACAAGAACGAAATGAACACCACAAGTTTATGGTATTTTACGCGCACCTTTTTGTGTGTATAGATTATATCTGTGTGTGCCAAAGCCAAAACGGCTCTTTGTTTTCTTCTCCTTACACATTAAAAAGCATCAAATTATGGATTATGATGCATCAATGTCTCGTTATCTCACCTCATCTCGTCGGGACTCCATTTTTTTTTCTGCAAACAAAGTCAATGTTCCGTCAAATTTTTAAGTTTCCGGCTTAGTGACTCCTCTACTTTCTCCACACTTTCCGCCTCAAAATTGAGGTCTTTCTCCTTTTCAATCTATTTGAGATGTTGGGTTTGTTTCTTTGATCTTATACAGATAATTCTGTCCTGTTTCTTGAATGTTTTGGCATAAGTTGCTGGCTTAAGCAAATATAAATAAAGAGTATTCCGGGCTTTATGTTTTGATCTGTGTAATTTCCAAATTCTATAAAAGATTGATGCGATCATGTCTATATATAGATTATATGCCTATCTTTGTGATTTGAGTGTGATTTGAATCTGTGTTGATAGAGAATCGTGCCTGTGAAGGTTATTGGTGGTGGTTGTGTGATATGGGGCATTTATCGTCGATGTTCAATGGATTAGCAAGGACCCTTTCGACCAAGAAAACGAAGAGTTTGAAGAACAACTGTGGGAATTCTGATGCTAGAGAAGCTATCGAATCCATGATGAAGGATGCAAAAAAGAATGACTTGATATTCGGGTCAAAAAATTTTGCTTCTGTTTTCTTAAAGAGAGGGCAGAAAAGTGTCAATCAAGATTGCTGCGTCGTTTGGGAGGTATATTTAACTACGAAAATGCAGCTTTTTTTGAGGTTTTTCGGTGATAAATAGGTTGTTTAATTTTTGTTTGTAGGAATTTGGATGCCAAGAAGATATGATATTCTGTGGGATATTTGATGGACACGGTCCATGGGGACATTTTGTGGCGAAGAGAGTTAGAGAGTCGTTACCATTGTCTCTTCTTTGCAGTTGGCACGGAACGCTTGTTGAAGCTTCACTTGATCCATATTTCTTTATGGAAGCAGATAAAAAGCTTCATAAATTCAATATATGGAAGCATTCCTACTTGAAGACATGTGCTACTGTAGATCATTGAAACACCACCGTAAAATTGATTCATTCTACAGCGGAACCACTGCTTTGACAATTGTTAAGCAGGTGATAATAGTTACTTATTTTTTCGCTTTGCATTATGATAAGCTAATCCGTGCACAAGTATTTATTTTTCACTTATTGCGAGTTGTCAAGGTCATTGCTTGGCTAGTTGCATTCTTTCATACTACAAATATTTTCTTCGGGAACAACACGAAGCACGCTGTCTTTGCTGGTGCATTACAAGATTTGGGATGTCGAAAAGAAGTAAAAAAATTATTTCAGAATTGACATGTTGGCCCAAGATATGGAAGGTGTAACACATTCTGTTTTTGTACATTTAGGCTTTGTCAAATGTAAGAACATCATAGATTTTTCAAAGTGAATAGTCATCAATCAAAAAATTTATACTTTTGGGTACTTCTGCTACATGTTGGCCTCGTGTAGTCGCGTATGACTTTTTTCGGCATTTAACAGGCAATGCCTTTAATGGGATATGGCAAGTGCCTTTGGCATGGGAAAAAAGTTTAGTGTGGTGGTCTTCAAAAATTCGATTGGTTTATAAGATGATGATTGAATGGTTGCTAACCCAAATGCTTATCAGAGCGTTCTGCAAATGAAGAAGTTTGATTTTCTGATTTGAGGATCTAGACACATGTAGATTAGATATGCTCATTTGCTAGAATTACTGGTATTTATAATTGCATCGAGATCAGCATATTTTGCTTTTCGTCCTAAATCGTGATGTTCTTCCAGGGGAGCTTATTTTCGTAGCAAATGTTGGTGCCTCTCATGCCATATTGGCCACCACTTCTGATGGTGGCAGCTTGGTACCGGTTCAGCTTACTGTTGACTTCAAGCCTAATCTACCCCGTGAGTCCCCCTCTCCTTCCCCTTCCCCTTCCCCTTCCCCCTCCCCCTCCCCCTCCCCCTCCCCCTCCATCACTCTCTACATGATCTCTCTAGTACAATGTCGAACTGTTATATTCGTACAGAGGAGGCTGAGCGGATAATGCAGTGCAAAGGCCGGGTATTCTGTCTGCATGATAAGCCTGGGGTACACAGAGTGTGGTTGCCAAATGAAGAATCTCCTGGACTAGCAACGTCTAGAGCTTTTGGAGACTATTGTGTCAAGGATTTTGAAA
>CAIGRO010077839.1:0-11779 GCA_903798355.1 Fraxinus baroniana | reverse complement strand
AATTGCTTATGTTATCTCAAAACTTATTTCGAGAATTACATTATTGGCATATCGAATAGTCCAAATAGATATCGAAAATAGTTAAAAATATGTTAAACGTGAGTCTTAAAGAAAGACGTCTAATTCGTATTTAAAAAAAAAATCAATTATTTCATTAACATTTATTATTTTTGCTATACAAATTTCTCAATGTAATTTTCATCATTTTATTAGGGAATTTTATATGGAATATGACATAATTTTTTTTTTTTTTAAATTTTACATTCGAAAAAGTCATATCCCATGTAAATTTTCGAATGCAAAATTATATGGGGTATGATTTTTTTAGATGTAGATTCTCGATTGTAAAATTTCTTTCAACTTCTTTACAAGTTCGATTGTACCCCCCAACTTTAAAGTTCTGCGTCCACCCCCTGTATGGGGCCAGTTTTTGGTCCATTCAGTTCGAGACAAATGTACGTAGGTCGCGCTCACACAAAAGTTCAAAATTCGAAGTCAATTTCGGTTCGTGATATGCACACACATGGAGAGAGCCTCTAACTACACGTGATTACACCATTCTAAAGTGTAATCATATTTAAAGTAATCATTGTCTTTATCTATTTTCCTATTTGATAATTTTAAACTAGTTCCTCTCCAGAACAAAACTTCTTCCAATACATTACTTTGAGCTCCAATTTCTCATTCATCCAGGCATAATTTTTGGCAAGTAAATATATGATTTTGATATTCACATGGAGGATAATACAAATCAGTTTTGATCTTCCAAAATAAATAAATGGATCCCACTAAAAATTTATATCAAAGTCAGCCCTTAAATTCATTTTTTTCAACAGAAAAAACCTAAGTTATCAACATTCCCGTTACTCTAACACAAACACGTATTTAGCAAACCCACCTCTTGCAATAAATGTATCTGAAGAAATACGAAGTGCCTCATCGTCACTTTCGTGGATAGAGATAAAGATAGGGATCCATCTAGATGTTAAATCACTATTTTAATTTTTTTTCTTGATTCTAATTGATTGCGTTTCTTTTACAAGTTTTCAATCTTAATACAAGACAAGGAAATATCGTTTTTTAATTATTAGAGTCGAAGAGTAAACGAAGTGACAGTGCCCAGAAAATAGGGAAGACCGTCCTAGAGCAGTCGATTAGAAGTGGAAGATTGCTGGTAAAGTTGAGAAACTTGAGGCAAGCTTAAATAAAATGTTAACTCTAAGCTGAATTTTCTCCAGGCCATGTGAACTCGTGGACCATAATTTGTCAGGTGGCTCAATTTATATACCTATATAACACATGTAAAAGTAGATAGTTTTGAATTATTTTGTTTGTCTAGTATGTATCTATGTATATTGAAAAAAGAAAAAGGAAAATAAGTATTTCACCACCATGCAAAATTATCTGTAGGAAATATTTTTACTGGATATCATTATTTGTAAACCTGACAAATTTTTCCTTACACTTGGAACTGTCTCTCCTTTAAGGGATACTCTGCCTTTCATCCACCTTCACTAAGTTGTGCTCCCCATAAGCATCAATGGCCTCAATTCTTCCATCATATGATTCTTCAGATGAAGAGTACATAGATATGGACTTAATTTCTTATTCAACAAATTATTCTTCACCACAGAACAGAGAGTTCGAGTTTCAATTGTGTTTCATTTCCAAAGAAACTACAAATTCACCAGCTGATGAACTCTTCTATAAAGGAAAACTTTTGCCTCTCCATCTTTCTCCCCGTTTACAGATGCTCCAAAAACTACCACTCCAAAGCTCAAACGCAAAAGGGGCTTTTGAAGAAGAGAAGGCACCTTCCAGCACCTTACTAGAAGAATCAGGCAACAATACATCTCCATCAGAATCCTGCAGGGTGAGTTGTGAACTGAACACGGACGAGCATTTCTTCGAATGGTCTAATGAATTGAACAGTTTTATCCACAGTAATCATCCAAAGAAATCTTGGTCCAAGAAGCTTGTGTTGGCTAAGAATTCTATAGTTGGTCCTAAGTTAAAGGCATATCTGAAATCTTTGTTTAGTAAATCTGATGAGTCTTCCTGTGCCAAGGCTGCAGCCTGCAATGTAGAACCTGAAAATTTGTCCAAAAATAAGAAGCCATTTGGACATATTGAAGGAGCCGCAGCATATCCAAGCCTAGCTACAACTACTAAAATGAAGAGCATAGAGAAAGAGGGGATTCCTGAGGATAATAATGTACATAGGAGGTCCTCGTTCTCAGGAGCAATAAACAATAAGGGCTCATCTTCATCTTCATCTAATTCTTCATCTGGTGCCTCCTCTTTGTCCTTGTCTTGCTCGTTTAACTCGAATGCTTTTCAAGAGTTTCACTTCCTCAAGAGGAGTAGCAGTGCAACAGAAATTGAGGCAGCCATTGCTCACTGCAAAAAGTCCCAACTGCTCTTTGGTTCAAGAAATACAAATGGATTTTCTTCAATCCCTGGAATCCCTGCTGCCAAGAATCAACAGAGACCAGATGTTTGCAACATTTAATTTTTTTTTTCAATTTCCATGGGAAAGAAATAAAAAAAGTCCATTTTAGCTAAATTTCTCTTAGTTCTCAATTAGGATAAGTTTCTTGGCGTGTAGGCAAAATTTATATAGGTATGCGTTATGAGTATTTGCTGTCAGGCTATCAGCCCCAGTCCCTCGGTTTCTGGATCAGAATGAGAAGTTCGGTATTATGCTGACACTATGCCATTGTATATATATTGGCGCAAGATGGGCACTTCATCACCACTCCATCTACTTTGCAAATAGACGACTGTCCACTTGTGAAGTATACAACTTTCAAACCTTCTTTATCATGATTCGACTTCTACCTAAGACCCAAAATCAAGCACCACATCTGCACATAACAAAGTACAGGAATTCGAAAATTTACGAAAAATGCATAAGCTTCAGATGTGTCAAGTCCAATGCTGCACGAGTGTAGTGAAGCCTCTGCTAGTTAAGAGTCCAAATACAACATTTTCATAATACGTGGTCTATTTTGTATGTTTTTTTATTACCTAAGACCCAAAACCAAGCACCACATCTGCACATAACAAAGTACCTAGAAGAAGAATTCGTAAAGTTACTAAAAAAAGCATAAGCTACAGATGTGTTAAGTCCACTGCTGCACAAGTGTAGTGAAGCCTCTGCTAATTAAGAGTCCAAAGACAACATTTTCATAATACATGGTCTATTTTGTATATTTTTTTAATTTTCTAAAAAGGTTGTCACCGCTGCAAAGCAGAAAGAAGCTTTTTTTTTTATACTAACCTTGAAACTAGCCAAAAATAAGAAAAGGGAAGTAAAATAAAACAAGATTAACAAAGTTTTAAGACTATGAAAATAAGTCAAAACGATAAAGATTTTTTTAACAGACATCTAGGATGGCCTCTAGGATGGTCAGTTTTTCAGAGAAGTTAACCTTTTAAGTCTGTACTTCAATGAATACAGTCATTTTTAGGTATTTTTTTGCACTCAAATTTTGACAATGTCCTTCCCTGCAACTAAAGTAATTTTCAGGCCTTCTCCATATTTCAAATCATTGAATGGTTAAAAGACAAGGCCATGAAGATCAAATAGCATTTCAATTATTTCTTGACTGAAAACCAACTAGAATATGTGAATTTCACTCTCTTATAACAGAACAGAAGCATTTGTATACACTGCATTACAAGGGTACAAGTCAGTGACTGACTAATAGTTTTACAAGCGCACCTTTGCTTTTCTGCCTGTCATGTTAGATTTTCCGTCAGCGTAGACACAATGACATAACTGAATAAAAATTGAATTTGAGTGTATGAGTCGGAACAAAAAAGTTAGCTAACCAAAGTGAAACTTCACTTCAAGTTCATTGATTAACAGTGTTGGATTGATCTTTGCCAAATGCATCTATGATCACTCTGTACGAGCATCTCATATAACTTGTGCAAATCATTTTTTAGAATCAAAACATGTTACATAATTTCATATGCAGAAAAATCACCACGTCTGGGCCATGTATACCTAAATGCTGATAGTGACACTACAAAGTTTAATTTCAAAGATCATTTATGCTATCCTGATTCTTGGACACTAAGAAAAATATCAGCAAACAAACTATTAATACTTCACTGAAGTACAATTCGATCTTAAGCATTTTAAAATAATTTTCTTCCCGCACAGTTAAACACCCTCATCTGTTTCAAGAAACTTACGAGGCCAAATATAGGATGAAAACCGATCACGAGGTACTTCTATTTTGGGCCAGTTGTGGGTGACGAGCGATTTGAACCTCCGACACCGTAGTTCATATCCACGTGCTCTAATCTTCTAAGCTATAGGTCCCCACATCTCCACTAGATCTGTTCCCAGGAATGCCCTTAAAAAATGTAAAATTTCCTCTCCCCAACCATTTCATTTCGGGTTGAAGACGTGAAAGCGGTAAGTGACTAATGGCATATCCACTAATGTCGTGTTTCATATGGTACGCTGAACAACACTTAACAGTATTAAGAATGAATAGAAAATAAAATCTAGTTTATTTTACTATCCAATCCTATACTGTACCAAAAACTTAACTTGCCAGATTTCTTAAGCTATCCTAGATTTATACATCACTTCAATTCCATTACCATCTCAAAATAATATTTGGCGGTTTGCTAGTGAACATAACTTCTTAGCACTGAGGAAAAAACAAATATCTTAGCTTTGCAGAACTATCTTTTTACAAATTAAGAACCTCCTCTAGTACATTTTTTTACTATAACACAGTTGACTGAGTTATATATAACTTAAAATTATGAAGTTCAAACGATTTCCATAATATTCACCCTTATACTTTCCTGATTGTCTGAGATTATTTCTATAATATCAATCATATTGAGTTCATAGTTTCTAGAACAACCGAACAAGGAAACGAGGAGATGATCTTAATAGCTATACACTCGTTGAATTAAGTCATCTTATTCATTTTCACCATTTATACGACAATTTAAGCTTCAAACAATCATTGTGATTGGTGCATGTACTTTGCAACCTGAAAAAGGATATAAGAACATCTGGGGCAATATATAGGACCAGACCACTGTGGGGCATTCAGTATTGCCAAAGTTAGGAGAAATACAAAGAACCAGCCAGCGTTCTATTCACCTAATTTTTTTCTTGGCACCACACCCTGAAATCTGAATCTTTGTACATCATGACGTTATCCACAGTATCTGCTTGAGAGTGATATCAAGAAAAGAAAATTTCTGCTTTTTCTTCTTCGGAGTCAAATTTCATCTATATGGCTATTTGGTCTTCGATCTTCCAGTTGAAAAAATGAAAGCATAGAAGCACAAATGCAGTTTTTTTGAATGCCTTATCCATCTTTTAGTGTCTTTTACAAATCATAAAAACTCATAAATTACAAGGCCATTTGTGTGTGTTCTTATTACGGTGACACAAAATGGAAGATATGGTAAGTGAAAGTTGTTAGTTTGTAAACAAGACATGGTTTTGATTGCAAAACCATGTGATGTGCCCATTTGTTTGTGGTGGTGCTTCGGCACTGTTGGATTGACCCTCTTTTTCACTGATTCACTTCCTATGCATTTAGGCCATGGTCCAGACTTCCAAATTAAAAGAATAATCACATAAAGTTGGTTCAATGCATTTGCATATGCTTGAAAGCGATCACTCAGGAACTGATATCTGGACTTCACTCAAAAAGTGCAGGCACTTCACTACAGCCATTTTAAAATTTGTTTGAACTAAATTATGAAAAACTGATGAACACAAGGAGAGGGAAGTAATTCAATCACATTCATTCATACAAATCCCATTATTTGAGTAGATGTAGTAATAAACTTAACAGACTAGCTCAGCGTAAAAGTTCAAGATTATAGATATGCTTTTATCAAATACTATCAAAGAACAATCACATTAGAAAATTGATAGCTAAGAGACTAGCCAATACATAGTCAATAATCATTTCTCCAGTTCTTGCTGTCATTATTGCGGGGGCCAAAAGCGAAAAAAGTATTCATTTTGTTCAATAAAGAAAAAACCCCTCATGCCGCAAACCAGCATAGCCTCCTAACTCAGGTTTGGTGTGCCCAACCCACTCTACACCTCTACCATTGTGTGATTGTTTGCCATGAGCAACGCGAACAAATGTATTTTTCACAGGGGAGTGACCAAGACACTGGTTGCCTTGAGAGAATTATGGTATGCATTATAATACACTAGGACCATAAATTCAGATAGAATAGGAGACTGCAGTATAAATCACAACAAAATTTTTCAAAATTTCAGTAGTTCTGTCGAAATTGGGTCATCACTCAAACTTATGTCCATTATTAAGCATGTTTAGAATTAAATGTTGCAGATTCATTCAGAATTATCATTAGCACTTGACAAGCAGAAATCACTAAGCAAAAATATAATAGATGTACATGAGAATGGCCACCATGTCCAACAAAATTAGTAGAAGTACAAAGGTTCGATGTAAACGAAGTCCACGAGTTTAATGTATGTGAAAGTTTTGACATTATTACAATATAACCTGAACAACACAGATACTATCAGAGTACAAGATCTTTTCTCTTCCCCGTGTCACTCACACAACATAATGTTATGATTAACCTTAAAATCTTCGAAACCACAAAGTCAATTTTAGTGTGCTTCTCTTATCTGTCAATTCCGCTACATGTTGTCTATTACACCCCTTAAAACGTCTCATTGCATTCTTGACAGGTTAAATTATTGATATTAACCATTGCGTGGGAGAGAGGATGGTGGTCTCAACCCAGGGCTGCATCAGATTGCATAAATTGGGTTCACTTCTGACTCGGAATAATCTGAATGATGCCATGAGTTAGTTCCACTCCTTGAATACTTTTCTTTCTTCCTCACTTTTCGTATCCTTCTGGACTTCACCACGTAATTCGTCATGGTACCAAGAACCCCGGCCATAATAACTCCTCCTATGACGGTGACAAGAATTGCAGCCCACTTATTATGCCTCCCAACAACAATGTAAGATGAAGCAATAAAAGCCACAGTAGTGCAAACAGAAGCCAACCACATTAACTTATTGATAACCTCTACAACTCGTCTCTCGGATTTTAATTCGCCTCTGACTACAGTAATTTGCACTACCACAACAGCCAAAGAAGTGAAAAGGGCAATAGCATTAGAAATGAAGAAAACCTTGAAAGATGGGCTGCTCACCATCACAGCCATCCCGCTGTCGTCATCACCTCCAGGAACTGTAAAAATTGCAGCAAAGGCAACTGTTGCAAATAGCACAGCCACCACAGTGACTGAATTAGTGGCATTGTTAATTCCTTCTCTGTGAAGCTTCCTAAGCTCTTTGGCAATGCCATTCATGTTTTTGTTGGTTTTACGAGCTTGTTCAAGCTGAGTGTGGACATTTTTCTTGATTTCTGAAACAGTTTTGCGAAGCTCATCCCGTGGCTGATTCAATTCATTGGCTCTGACAGCACCATATCGAGTTAAGCAGTCTTTTATTTCAGCACTTTCTTCTGATAGAGGGAGATTTTCAGCTATGTCAAGGGCTGTTTTATGGTCTCTTGTCAGTGCATTGACATTTGTGTCACGAAGCAGCAATAACTCATGCACAATCTGCAATAATTTAATAGGATCAGACTAATCACATTAACACAATTATTTCCCTTGCTAAAATGAGATTAAGAACATAACAGTTACAGAAAGCCAAGTCATCAATACACTCTAAACCAGAAACCTATACTCAGATTAAGGAATATCCTGTCACACAGGGACAGTTGGACCACTGCATCATGAAAAGTTCAATTCCGTCGACCTTAATCCATACAAAATATATCTTGCCAAGTTCCACATTGACAATTGAACATGAAATTAAAGAGCGAAAATTCAAAAGGAGTGCATAGTTGTAAAATTTTTAAAACAAATTACCAAGATATTCACTCTTGTAATTATAACTTCGAAAAGCAGAAAGCAGTGCAGAAAGATCATATTTGCATCAATTAGGAATTATTACGGGCAGCCAACTTCAAATTTGATACACATACAGGCCAAGGTTGGATACTTTTCACTGCCTTGAGCATGTTTGGACTTTGGACAATGGCCAAGCCTAAAAAATAAACAAAGTTGCTTCCTTAAGAAGTGGTAAGAGGTGGACTTCAGAAAATGCAATATTTGTACTAAAGGTTTAAAAAGAAACAACTTTGAAAGAGAAGCCAAGCATCTTTTTTAGGCTTAGCCAAACATGCTCTTAGTCAGGTATGAGTCCATGATATCATCTACACATTATATTCTTCATGTTATCTATACAATGTCATATTGCATTACTCTGTCCTTACAAAATTAAACTTTTCAAAAACTAACACCGTAATGCCGAAAAGACCAATTTCTGGAGCAAAAGCCACCAACAAATATACAATTTGAAACTGTAGAATGGAGTGGATGAAAAAATTAGGAAGTGAGAGTGGGGTGGGTGGTAAATATGTCATAAACTTGCTAATATGTATTGCCAATTTCACTTCTCCAATATATAAGAGAAGTGCAGTTAAGTAAGCCCGAACTTGGTGCAAAGCTTAATCTCAGACTGAAGCTTTTACATTTGACAAATAATACTTCTTGAAAGGAACTAAATGATAGAAATTAGAGAAGCAGAAACTGTAATTAATACCTCAGCCCTTTTTTTTCTGGTGGCTACATGTAATGCAGTGTTGCCAAATTTATCAGGAAGCATCACAATGGCTGCATCTGCCTGCAGAAGCAACTTTACAACTTCACAGCTAACACCTTTTACAGCCATATGGAGTGCGGTCTGTCCTTTCTTATCGGTTCTTCTTGCTAGTTGAGAGTCCTTTTCAAGCAATGCTTTGACAATATCTACATGCCCTTGACGGGCAGCAAAATGTAAAGCATTCTTTCCATTTGATTTCGATATCTCTAGTAAGCTTGAATCCTTTGAAAGCAATTCATTAACAACTGCAAGATGACCTTTTGTCGCTGCAGTAGTAAGAGGAGTTGCATTTGATTGACCAACTGTTTTGCTTAGCCCAGGGTCATGCTCTAGCAGTATCTGGACAATATCTGTAAAGAACATAGTTAATAAACTATAACAGATAGGTGATGGAAATACAAAATTACTCGAGCTTTGGAACGACATAACGTTGTCTTTTGAAGAACAAAGCAAATACCATATGAATTATGTTTTTGGCAACGAAATTGACAGAATCAATGAAGTACACTAGGAAAAGATAAAATATAATTTACGAAAACATAAAGATAAAACTGCAGATTAGGATATTCTGAAAGAAAGAAATGCTGCTAAACTATGCAAAACATATCAGCAATACCATTAACTAATATCATCCCATTTACTAAAACCGACAATCTTCTGTTGGCAAAGGCACATCATAATTGCCATCTTTAATGATTCTAACAATTACCATTCCAATTATATCAGCAATGCTATTAACTAGTTTCATGCCATTTACTGAAAAATATCAGTCTTTTGCGGGAAAATGCATATCTTAATTGCCATCTATAATTTTACTAACAATTTCTATTTCAGTTTCTATCAAACTGGTCAATACTGCAATAAGTGAGGTAAACTTCACAAAGTAATTGTGATTTGATTTAAAATCGTGCTTAGTGATCATCCTATCTCAATGCAGATAGACATATACGTATGTGATGGAAACTAATAATCTATTCTGATCTAAACAATGAACATGTAAACCGAAAAATTTATTACCATGATGGCCTTGACTCGCAGCAATGTGCAAGGGGTCAAAACGTGACTTATTCTTGGAGGTGATCCCTTCCTTGGTGGTGTAAGGCAACAACTCCTTCACCACATCAATGTACCCTCTCTCGGCGGCGGTGAAAAGAGGGGTCTCCCCCAATTCATTGACCTCATTCACCACGGCTGCCCTGATCTCCGCCAGTTCGACATCAAACTCAGCCCCACTCGTTGTCTGCAGCATCTGCTCATCGATCTCACCCAATATCTGCCTCACTGCGGCCACGTCACCCTTCTGCGCCGCCAGATGCAGCTCCGTGTCATTGTGCCGCCCCGTCACCTGCTTCACGTACTTCTTCTTCCCTGATTGGTCCATTTTTTTTCCGGAATTAGACAGGATCAAGGCTTTCCCAGAATTGGAAACCACTAACGACTTGCCGGAGTTCGATCCGGCTAATGTCTTGCCGGAATGCGACACTACCAGCGCCGGCACCCTCGGAGACGGAGACGGCGACGGCGATGGAAGTGAGGGCTCAGTTATGACTCCCATTTCAAGATCCTTCCCGCCTATGAGATACAAAATATAAATCAGATAAAGAATATCCTAGTTCAAGTTCTAATAAACCGGGGAGATAATTATCACAGATTATCTACACGAAGAGACATAAATAAATTTACCTTCTTCAACGACGGATGCCATGGGGACAGAACGAGGTTTAACTTTCTTGTCCTCTTTCTATTAACAAATCATTGTTTTTTCATGTTTGATTTTACGTGGAGCTGATAATGTTCTTACACATAATTGTATGTATAAATTAGAAGATTACAGACTTCACCAGAGATCGGATCGGAGACGGTGGCAGACGATGGAGGAAGTGCGGTGGCGGTGGTTGTTGAAAGTGAAGTTAATAGAGTAGGTGTGCAGAGGGAAGAGAGGGACTGGTCAAGTTGTCGCCCCCGGGCGGCGCGCCTACCATTATAGTTAATTATAAAGTATTTAATATTTATTAACGACCCAAAAATGACATTTTTAGGGCAAGTTTCATCAGGGGTCACTGAACTTTCACCAAATTCTCAATTGGGTATCTAAATTTTAATTAGTCTCAATTAGGTTTTTAGACTTTCAAATATCTCAACTTTGTCGTATTATGTCAACTATCGTTAGGGTTAGACAAAACTCATGAATCAAATAGAACGGTTCTTCATAAGTTAAATACCCAAACGGATATCCTAATTGAAAATCGATGAGTTTGGATCGGTTCTCGGTTCTAGATCAAGAACCGATCTAAACAATTTTTAAAATTTTTTTTATTAAATTAATTAAATTATGGACAATGCTACACGTACATAAATTTTTTTTACATAATCTTTTACCTAAACTCACAATAGATGTGGGGACCACACATTTAGTAGTATTTTATTCACGCGAGCCCCGCTTGTATGTGAAAGGGTGGCACATTTTGGATAACCCCCATTCGGTACAAATAGAATTATTCTTAAATTGTTTTAATTTTTTCTAGCGACGAAATGATGAAATTTGAGTTTAGTGATCCAATTGAAACTAAATGGAATTTCAGTAATTTAAGAGCTCTCAATTTATATTTATTTATTTAATAAACTAAATAGTTGATTTATTAAGGTCAATAAAAGTCGCGCACTAACATTCCACCCAATATCTGAAATTTCTCGTGCGTCCTAGTCATAGAAGTACGTCATTTTGGACTAATAATAGTAGAACAAATTTTAGCCTCAATTTGATAAATTTATAAATGATTTATATATTGGAATAATAAGATGAATAATATTGAATCCTATGAAATATATAGATAATAATAAGTAATAATTATGAATGTATTATTGAAATTAATTTTTGAATTTGATTGAACGGAAAAATTCATATTTAAAGTGTATTCTTTACATCAATTCAAAAATAAGGTAAAATAGTTTGAAAATTCAAAAATCAAGTATGCATTTAATTAATTAGAAATGTTTATTAAATAAAGTCACATTTTATGATTAATGATCACAAATTTATAATTATAAGTTAC
>CAIGRO010077817.1:0-15511 GCA_903798355.1 Fraxinus baroniana | reverse complement strand
GAGAGGGTAAGAGAAAGTAGTGAGAGAAATTATGAATTGAAAATGAATTGGGGTTTGAAATATTATATAATTTAATTTTTATAATATTTTTATTAATATTTAATTAAATATAAAAACTTGTATCTATATAGTAACTATCTGATTTTTGAACATTAAAACTTAAAATCTAATTTTTGAACTTTGATCTTGAAAAGTAAGGTTTTGTGTAATTTCCACTTTTATGTATTGTTCCCAAAATAGAAAGTTAGTCACTTAGCCCATCATCAACCCACCAGGAGCCCAATTTCACAGCCAATCGCAACCCAACGTCACTATTATTTTGAGAAAATTGGGCCCATACGCCCAAAACTTGACTTTCGTTTGATTGTGTATAATGTGCATGCATATTAATTTAATTTAATTTGGTGTGTTAATTTTTTTAGTGAATGTACAATTTACATTTTTGTTATCCATTCGCGTCTCTCTTTTTCGCATTTTTTGCTATACACATGCCTATTTTTTTTAAACTAGTACTTGTGTGGTCTTTAATTCATCATCTTGAACGAGATTTTCTTATTTTAGTTACTTTTTGGAACAGATGGATAATAGATTTCTTATTGATTGGATGAAACTTTACATCGAACGAGAATACACTATAAATTTAGATGTTGATTTATTATGGATGATTTTACGATGTAAAATCTCGTCAGGTACAACTTTAGATAATGTTATATTATGATTTTTTATTATTATTATATTTGAATTATATTCGTACGTAAACTTTTAATTTTATTTTTTTTGCTAAACCCTTGTTTGGTATACATTAAAATTTTTATTATCATTCTTTTACTCATTTTCAACCACACATTTTTCAATAAAATAATATTTTTCATCACATCAATAACTTTTCATTCTTTTTCAACTAGACATTCTTCATCAATCTACTATTCCAAAATACATTCTTCCAAAATAATGTGTGCATGCATATTAATTTAATTTAATTTGGTGTGTTAATTTTTAAGTGAATGTACAATTTACATTTTTGTTATACATTCGCGTCTCTCTTTTTCCCATTTTTTGCTCTACACATGCCTATTTTTTTTAAACTAGTACTTGTGTGGTCTTCAATTCATCATCTTGAACGAGATTTTCTTATTTTAGTTACTTTTTGGAACATATGGATAATAGTTTTCTTATTGATTGGATGAAACTTTACATCGAACGAGAATACACTATAAATTTAGATGTTGATTTATTATAGATGATTTTACGATGTAAAATCTCGTCAGGTACAACTTTAGATAATGTTATATTATGACTTTTTTTTATTATTATATTTGAATTATATTCGTACGTAAACTTTTAATTTTATTTTTTTTGCTAAACCCTTGTTTGGTACACATTAAAATTTTCATTATCATTCTTCTACTCATTTTCAACCACACATTCTTCAATAAAATAATATTTTTCATCACATCAATAACTTTTTTCTTTCTTTTTTTTAATCACACATTTTTTAACAATCTACTATTTCAAAATACATTCTTCCAAACTAATGTGGATCAAACACACAAGTATAATAGGAGGGTTACGGTGGTCTGGACGCTCAAATCCGACGACTCGTGAAAACTAACAAGATCACGTACCCAATGCACATTATATATAAGGGTATCAATACGAGGAGTAAATGCCAACTACCTTTCAGTGAGTATTAATTGAGTGGCACCGGGAATGTCTTCAAGTGTCAAATTGAATTGCATGCCTTCACACTTCACAATACAGAGAAGACAGGCTCGTCGAAATCCTTCTACTCGTTTTTAAGATGGTTTGACCTAAACCTATCATACTTTATCAGAACTTCCACTTTTACATTCAATTCAACTTTCAGCTTTTTCGGTAATCTAATCAATCATGCTGTATGTACACTCTCTTTTACATATTTCTTTACACTATTTCCAATGACAATGTCTACTTTTGATTATCCATCACATCACTGCACAAATTTCCTCCACATAGGAGAGGGTGTCATTCTTATTGTCAACAAGAATGTATCTACACTTTCACATGACAAAATCTACATTCTTGATTTTTAACTCATCAATCACTGCACATATTTCCTTCACACAAGGAAGGATGTCATCCTTGTTGTCAACAAGAATGTACATCTAACTTAATTCTAATATAATTTGCTTCTTTTGTTTCACCAATCACACGCTCATTCACGATTGAAAGTTTGGTTTAAGAGACTCACAATTTTTCTCTCATATTCCATCAATTTTTATTAAAAATTATAAAAAAAAAAAAAAAATCATCAACTAGAAAATAAAAATAATACATAACATATTTTCTACAGATCATCTATTCATCCGAGAGGTTCATGAAGTATGTCTATATATTTTAGAGCAAATTATTATATATAAACTTCCCTCAAGGTTTATGAACTAGTCGACCTTACAATCGTTGAGTTACAATGTAATTTTAAAGAGTCAACCCTTAAATTGTGCTCTTTAAATTAATATTCTTTATAATTAAATGCATTCATTTTAGAGAGTGTGTTTGACTCTTCAAATTTGGAGAGTTAAGCTAACTCTTTATAATTAAATGCATTCAAAGTATTTTAATTTTTAATGAAGGAAAATAGGATAATGGCATAGAGGAAGCTAATGAAAAAAAATAATATTCACTCCGTCCCATAAAGACGGTATTCCTTTTTCGTCTATTCCAAATTATAGTCATATTTTTTATTTGAAAGTATAGTTAATAAATCAGTTTCCTAATATATCCATATTCAATGTATTTTATTATCACAAATATAAATCACTTCATTATTCAATTGTAGTTGAAACAATAAATTAAAAAAAAAAAAAAATCATCTTCTATGACATTTATTCATTTGCATTTGTATTGAATTCTCCAATTCTACAGTAAATCAATTCTTATTTTTCGACCACACATTCTTCAATAAAATAATATTTTCCATCACATCAATAATTTTTTTTTCTTTTTCAACCACACATTTCCTATCATATCACTATTCAATTAGTTAAGAAGTAGGTTTTTTACTCTACCAAACAAGCTCTTACCTTGATTCTTGTTTTAAACAATAACTAATACCAATAATAGTTTAATTACATTGAATATTGTATGCATAATTTAATTATCTTGAATATTGATTTCATTAATGTAGGAATATATTAGAAAAATGACAGTAAAATTTATTATTTCAGTTATATTAATTAAATTTTTTTAATCTGCATGAAAAAAAAAAAAGAAATATGACTATTTTTATGGGTGGATGGAGTAAGAAAAAATATTAAATATTTTTTGGAAGTAATAAAATTAAGTGTTAAATATAAATAATCTATTGAAGTATATAAAAAATTTTACTTTCCAAATTTATAAATATTCTCTAAATTATACTCATACAAAATAGATAGAGTGAGAATTCTTGTCTTATCTTATCAAAGAGTAATTACAAAGGCATCAATTTCTCAAGCCTTTTGACATGGCGGCTGTTGAGTAACTCAGTCAGAGTTAAAATTATTGACTCTACATTTTTACAGCAGTGGGTGCATTCATGATTTTATTTACCTTACCTAGGTGTATATATTAAGGGCTGTATTTAAAATCGAATTAAAATTGAAAATATAGTCGTTATTGGGTCTCACTCATCTAATAAAAATCAACAATAACGACTAATTTTTCAATTTTAATCCGATTTTAATATCTCTACCAAACACCCTCTAATTAACGAGGTAATAAGAAGGATAGAAAGGATGAACGAAAAATTGAATCAAAATTCGAGAAAACTCAAAACTTTTATTATAAGCTAATAATAAAAATAATAATTCTATTTTTACATAATTTTGTACAACTTTTTTATAAAATGACCAAGTGGCGGTCCCATATTAGGCCGTCAAGAAAGTAGTAAAATTTTTTGTACAAGTAGCACTACTCTAATAAAAAACATTCTATACCTTTTTTTTATGGTGGCCAGAGTATTAACAAGACAAACCTAATTCCTAATTAATTGAAATTGCAGCTGAAGTCCTTGAAATTCTATATAAAAAAAAAAACAACTAATAATAAATATTAATAAAAAGATAACAAAATGTTAATATAAATTAATTAAATTGAAAACGCATATATCTTCAGAGGAAAGAAAGTATCAATTCGGTAGTAAGCAATGAATACTCTCATCTTTTTTAGAGCATATTTAAAATACTTTTTAAAACTGATATACTCTTTATTTTAGCCCCTGTTTGAGCCAAATTGTTGTAAAATAAGAATGAAAAATATAGCCGTTATTGGGACCCACATAAGAGATAAAAAATTTGAATTTAAATATTGATGTGATGGATAGATTATTTGGCTCAAAGAGGGCCTTAAAGAATAAAACTATGAAATTAAACTTGAGTCTTTATTTTAACTTTTTAAAGTAGAGAGTGAGTTGATTTGAATATCCACATGCATTTGAAATATCCATAGTTATATTGAAAATTTTAGCTAACGACGTCTAAAAATACATATTATTTGAAAATGAGGGAAAATAATAAAATGATTGTTGGATAAAGTACAATAAAGAGCTTGTTGGAAAGCCTAAAAAGATTACTCTTTAAATTTAAAAATACTCTTTATTATGACAGTGATCCCCTTGTAAAATAAATGGTTTTTTGGAGATGCCATTGATTACCCTTATCTTGGCCATCAAAAATAGATTTTGGAAGTAATTTTATGAGATAGATACGGTAACTTTTTTGTGTTTTTTGTTATTTTAGGAGAAAAGCTGGTATTGGATGAGAAACGATGAAAATGAAGAATATTGAGAAAGAACAGTCAAAATTGGACATATTTTGGAAGTTATGGCAAATGAGTCACGTTTGAAAGTTAAAGGACCTCAATTGTAATATTTAAGGACTCAATATGAACAAAAGAGGAAACAGAGATCAAATTGTACAAGAAAATATTAAATTTTAGCAATTTGATATATCATATATAAATAAGAATATTTCATTTCAACAAAAAGGGTTGGCTAGAGATTCATTCTTGAGGCTAAATTATATATTCAAATACATTGAATCTTCAAGATTTGTATCTTAATTTGATATTTGAAGGTTTAAGAACACATTTGAGGAGATGTGTACAAGATTTGAAGAGGAGTTTGATGGCAATAAGCAACATATGTTATACGAGATCGAAAGATGATTATATGCTATACAATTATTATATTTCTAAAATTAAATATTTTTACACGCATGTGTGTTAATTTAAAGATATAGTAAATCTAGGCATATGAATATGGCTAGTTTTGCTCATGAGATATTCCTAGCCAAAATTAATTAATTCGATTGTTAATATATGTGAAAAAAGGTACTCATTATATTGGATTGAATAAAAGTTAAACAATGAAATCAAAACTCCTAACCATTAATTAATCACAATTAATACTTCTCCACAACTTAGATTAATTAGAATATTAGTTTAAATTTGTACAAATTAATTAAGAAATAAACTATTGATTTGATATTTTTTACCACAATATTGTAGATTAAAGCATGAATTAGAATAAAAATTAAGAGTAAATATTTAGTCTCTATGGTAACGATAATTCGAACTTGAAAAGTCCACTTTATTATTTGCACGATTCGTATACTTGCAACATCAATCGATCAGCTCTTAAGATGAATAATCTAACAAAAAAAGAAAGAAGAATAATTCTGGGGACCAGCATACTATGTTAAAATAGGTTGGGACCAACAGTACATTTCTGCAATAAATAAAGATAATGTCACTCTTTTAATTTTGGGTTTGGGTTCCTTTGTGCTATAAATTGCTTGAACCTCCAAGCCAGATTCACATACCTTCTTCATTAGATTTCTTTACAGATATAGTCCGCATGCCTCACAGTGTAAGTCACTGACACAATTTCCAGGCAATTTAAACACCTCCAAAATCAACTGTCTCTTCGTTTTCTCGACAGACGAACAAATGCATTATAACAGTACTGATTCTTTTTACATTTTTATCTGCAGGTTGGTTTGAATTATTAAGAAATGAAAAGTCTGATTTGTGAGCTTAACCTTTGCAAGGTTTACTTGGTTCAGGGTCTTGCTTCCATGATTATAATCGTGTTCTTCGGTATATCTCTCTTTCTCTTTATGTGAAGAATATACTCCAGGAATTGGCATGTAGAATCCAAAAAAATTACTTCATTGCCAAGAAAAAGTAGAAAAAAAGGAACTTCTCAGAAACTTTCTTTATATCTTCTACCTTTTTGAACTGTATTTTTCTCCAGTTCATCACAGAGATCTATCTAGAAGCTTAAATCTTGTCTTCAAGGTTCATTCCCTCTCGCATGAAGATATATTTTGAGCTCATACACAATTTTAATAAGTAGGTGATGCTAAATTTGAACTTGGGTCCTTTGCTTGGCCATAATAATGTATTTTCTTCAGAGACTGAAATTTAAAGGAAGACCAAGAGATGATTGAAATATCTGAATGCATGTTGGGAAATCTTGTTTGTGATAAACTAGTTTTTTAAAAAAAAAAAAAATTGGGTAATTTTTGGCTCAATTTACAATAACAGATCGAGTGCTATTCATTTGATGCAGTTTATAGTACTTATGGTGCATTGGAGCCAGTGAACGAGAGTGGCATTCAAGATTCATCATTTTCCAAGGGAAACTATACAGTCAAATCTAGGAAACTATTGGGCTTATCTGGTAAAATTTAATTAAATTTTCTTTTTGAAACTGAGAATAAAACATTAAAATTTATATGTTTTACACTAGACGAGGATAATGGAGATGACGATGATGGCTATATGAACCGCTTTGGGTCGATATGTTCGAAGGACAACATACTCGTATTCCAGGGTCAAACAACACCATTACCTAATGGAATTCCGACGTACACAGTCGATATCCAGAATGCTTGTACCTCAGGAAGTTGTAGCATTTCCAACATTCATCTCAGTTGTGGATGGTTCAGCTCGGCGAGGTTGGTTAATCCGAACGTGTTTCGACGGATTGGCTATGACGATTGCCTTGTGAATGATGGGGAGCCGATGAATCCAGGAGATTGTATTTCGTTTCAGTATGCTAATACTTTTAAGTATCCACTTTCAGTATCATCTGTAGCTTGCACGTAAAATGTTAAGCAAGGGTTTGCATGGTTTTTATGAGTTCTGATGGAATTTTGTATGGATGTTTCCCTAATTATGTACTTCTTGATGATGCGTAAATCTATGTTTATGTTGTTATGAAACTTTACGCTTTCGACGTGGTCTTGTTTTTTCATGATCAACTTCACTATCTTCGTTCCTAGGCACGAAAAAATCCTATGGATAATTATATTACTACCGGGTTAATTTCACAAATGGTCACTGAAATTATCTGAAAGTTTCAAAACAGTCACTGAAGTTTCAAAGTTTCAAAAATGGTCACTGAATTTTCAAATTTTTTGGGCAAGTTTGGGGCAATTTTTCGGCAATTTTCGACCAACAAAACCGTCGATTTCGGATACATTTGGAAAGCCCACGATGTCCTCTTCAATTACCACCAAAAATCTCTCCAAGTGATTAGGCCAGAATAAACCCATGAAGTAGGCAATCGAAATATTGTTAAAATTTGCCCAAATTTTCATATTTTTTGGACAAGTTTGAGGTAATTTTTCGGCAACTTCCGACCATCAAAACCGTCTATTTCGAATACCGTTGGAAAGCCTACAATGTCCTCTTTAATTACCACAAAAATCTCCCCAAAACTCCAAGTGATTCGGTTAGAATAAACCCACGAAGTCATTTACCAAAACCGGGCAGATTTTCGATCTTTTTTGGTAGCTGATTTCGTGGCTTTATTCCGATTGAATTTCTTGGAATTATGGGAAAAATTTTAGTGATAATTGAAGAGGACATTGTAGGCTTTTCAATGGTATTCGAAACTGACGGTTTTGGTGGTCGGAAGTTGCCGAAAAAAATACCGCAAACTCGTTCAAAAAATCTGAAAATCTGGGTAGATTTTCACAAATTTCGGTTGCCGACTTCGTGNTTTATTCCGGTCAAATCACTTGGAATTTTTGGGAGATTTTTGGTGGTAATTGAAGAGGACATCGTGGGCTTCCCAACGGTATCCTAAATCGACGATTTTGATGGTCGGAAGTTGTCGAAAAATTGCCTCAAACTTGCCCAAAAAATCTGAAAATTCAGTAACCGTTTGTGAAAGAAATTTCAAACTTTAGTGGCCGTTTCTGAAACTTTGAAACTTCAGTGACCATTTTGAAATTTTCAGGTAACTTCAGTGACCATTTGTGAAATTAACTCTATTACTACCATAAAATCTAATTGCTGCACCACATTATAATCATACCATAATTAAAATATATTTTCAATAAATACACCCTACAAATTTATAATTATACCCCTAATTCAATTTTCTATTGCCTCAATCACCTAAATTTTAGTGCAAGCTTTCCCATCATTAATTTTCTCATCCATTACATAAAATCAAGGTTATGAATATAAATGCAGAAGCTTCATAACTTGCACGGCACGAATAGAAATCAAGTTTGAATTGATTACCTCATCGAAAAATAACAAATATATAGTAAAAGTCAGATACCAGTTCATATAAAAATTATATATAAATGACAAAATTATCTAATAATCATGAATATCAAAATTATCTTTGACATCAGATCTTTCTAACTATGACAACGTCATGAAGACGTAATTACTTGTGGATGAATTATGGCAAGTGGAGGTTGCCCATAGAAGATACATTGGCATACAAGGAGTGACCGTATGTGCCATGATAATTGGTCGTATTTGAGAAAATTGAGTCTGGATAAAATGATTTATAAGAGCAACTTATACATATAATTATCGACATTGTATACCATAAATTCAGAAGCATAAAGTGAGAAATACATATCAACGTAATGATTATGGTGTCTTGTTAATGTTAAAAAGTAGATTTAAAAGTGTGGTTAATTAAGTAATTTCACTTAAGGACATTTAAGTAAACACTAAACTTGTGGTGTAATAAATAAATTTTGTGGTGGTAATATAATTACCCTAAAACTATTTGGATCCAATTAATTATTGGAACCAAACTCGAACCGTTGTTTCCAAGTTTAAACAAGCATTCTTTTTTTCTTTTTTGTTGAAAAAAATATAGGCTCTGCATGTGGCACCCCAAGAAAGATTTTCGGGGCCAAGCAGGGCATAAAGTTCAATGTAGAGTGATGAACAATATTGTTATGATTTAACTATTCAAATAATTGATTAGAGATTGTAAACTTGCTACTTGTTGGGTCTTGTCCTCGGGTCACTGGTGAATAAATTTAAAAATATATATATATTTATAAAAAAAATGGCATATTGAATTCTAGATTCGGGTATCAATGATTCCGGTTCAAGAATCAAGAACCATTTGGGACCTTATTGGTTCCGGGATCTAGACCTTTTTTTGAAATTGAACCAAAACTTTAGTTTTGAATTCGAAATGTTCGTTTCTGGTTAAAATGTTCATGTAACATGAAAACATTGACTATCTTTATTAAACCACACTGATTATCTCTCTTCAATAAATTATGAAATAGTATACGAAGTAAATATCAAGTCAATGAAATGAGGGTAAATTATAGATTTTGAACATTAAGGGGCGGTTATTTAGCTATATATAATATAATAAATACATGAAATGTCAGTTCGCATTGATTCAAAATTACAACTTGACCACCCCAGTTGACTCAGAGGCTAATTTACTTGTGGTGCAAGTTTGCATCTTAGAGAGAAAAAATAACGCGGAGCCAAATTCACGATAACGGTACGCGCATATGTCATCCCATGTGAGGACTCTCGAGGGTCAATGGAAGCTAAGGTTTTACTTCTTAATCAAACGGAAACTTTCTCGAAGGAAATTGCCAGAGCCCTTAAAATACAAGCAGATTCTTATTTCTTGGTCAGCAGACAGTTTTTCGATTGTTTCTTTTGTTTTTGTCCCCAAAGAAAACGTCACGCAAGACGTTATTGCATTCTAAATGCCATGCGTGTTACGTACACAAAATACAAAAAGTAAGTCAAAGTCTTGTTTATATTAAAAATAGGGAGATGACTTTGGGCTATTTCTTGGAATTTCATTTTACTCTGCAAGTCATTGAATATACATTACTGGTCCTTTCAGGAAACCTGTCAAGCTTATTTTATGGAAAGGATTTGCCATTAAATTTCTTTGTGATTTCGATTGATTAATTTTTTCTCCGGCTCCAGTCCTATATAAAAGGGGCTCATCCTCAATGCTATGAAAGCTCGAACGAGTTAGAATAATTATTCTGTTCTTTGTGATAAATATTGTTTTCTTTGTGTTTGGAAAGAAATGGCTGCAAGTATTGATAATTCTACCAACCATGAGAGAAATTCCATGGCCGATTCACACTGCAGATGCCAGATAAGTAACTTCATCAGACTCTGCACACCAAGGGTTCGACGTATTGATTCATCCAATTCCATATGTCAATATGGTTTCAAAGATTCTTCTAAAGTCATTCCTCAAGAATATAGTGAAGATGGTATATGGCAAAAAATGCAAGAAGATGCTAAATTTTACGCAAAGCAAGAGCCCATCCTGTCAAAATACTTTTGTTCATCTATACTATCTCATAAGTCACTCGAGACTGCATTAGCAAATCAATTAGCAATCAAATTATGCAAAGCGAATCTATCAAGAGAAGCCCTTTATGACGTTTTCTTGAGAGCACTAGTAGAAGATGGCAATATCCATCGTGCTATCGTAGACGACCTCAAAGCAGTGAAAGAGCGCGACCCTGCCTGCTTAAGTTATGTTCATTGCTTCTTGAATTTCAAGGGATTCTTAGCATTGCAAGCTCACAGAATAGCACATAAACTTTGGATAAATGGTAGAACTGTATTAGCAATCGTTATTCAGAACCAAGTTTCAGAAGTTTTTGCGGTGGATATTCATCCAGGAGCGAGAATTGGACATGGCATAGTATTTGATCACGCCACTGGAATTGTTATTGGAGAAACAGCAGTTATTGGAAATAGAGTTACAATCTTACATGATG
Organism: Fraxinus baroniana; assembly: GCA_903798355.1. NCBI lineage: Eukaryota > Viridiplantae > Streptophyta > Magnoliopsida > Lamiales > Oleaceae > Fraxinus > Fraxinus baroniana. The sequence goes on along the minus strand of CAIGRO010077817.1, from coordinate 4,445 downwards.
TGACATTAGGAGGTACAGGAAAGATTCAAGGGGACAGGCACCCCAAGATTGGAGATGGGGTTCTCATAGGTGCAGGGGCTAAAATATTGGGCAACGTTAAAATTGGAGAAAATGCGAAAATTGGAGCAGGATCACTTATTTTAAAGGAAATTCCAGCAGATGCAACAGCTGTTGGAAATCCTGCAAGAGTAATAGGATTGAGAAAAACCAAAGAGAGCTCTACTAGTTAGTTATACCTTAATAATGTCATATAGGTTGTAATATCTCATTTCAACTTGAGCATCTTCTCGTGCTTTACTTTTGGCTTTTTTTTTCATAAGCTACACTTTCTTAAGTTGTAATACTGGGTAGGATTGAACATAATAAAAATTCTTCTCAATATAATAATCTATCGTGCACATTGTCACTATAAACCAGCTATGACGTGATGTTTGCCTTCACCTTATACATTACACTTCAGCGCTAACACTACAAGTTTTACAAGGCGTGCTAACAATTAAACACTCATTTGCAGAAATGATCCATCTTTCTACGCTATGCTTTCAGTCACAGGGGTTGGTGCGAGCAAGAGCATCCCCGCATGACCAGACTCGAGGAGTGACATATCTACTTACAAGTGCACTAAGCAAATTCTATACTCGTAAATTTTGGAGTTATCTTCCTGCGCCTTCAGCTGAAGTTCTCAGAAATAACCTGAAACAGAGCATATTATATCTGATTCAGCGATCTAGAATAGGATTAAATGCAATGGCAGAGGGATCCTAAAGCCTGAATAATTTTCGTTGGAAAACTTAATAACAGAAAATGTAAAAGAGAGTAATAAAAAATTCCAGAACAAGGATAGTTGGCTTGCCTTAGATATTAAGGGCTTGGCATTTTCCTCCCACTCAGTTGCCCACCTTGCTGAAGATACCCTTTCCATCACACCCATTCTCAACTTCTTTAAAGAGTCACTCTTTTCTGGGAAACCATTGAATAGCATCTGTAGAGGTCAAGAATCAATTTTGTGGTCTGCCATTATATTTTCAGGACGTTATCGACTTGCAATAACAATAGCTGTCAAAACAAAACCCATTGTGTAAAATAATATTTCCTTCAGTGCACAGACTAAAACCTCCTGCTTTCCTCATCAATTTCACTTTTCAATCAACTCTAGCTGATGTCCTTTATCAATACTTTAATCTCAAGATTATTCCCTTGTTTGATTCGGCTATAGAAGTAAATATTAATCCAAGTCAAAGCCAATAATTAATTTCAGCCACATATTTCATGTGCCGCACAACTTTTCAAACACACATTCCATCAACTTTTATTACAATCTACGAAAAATCTGATTTTTATCTAAACCAAACAGGGGCACATGATGAATGTTATCCTCAAGATTGATTCCTTCATATGACATTTCTTCATAACACCAGATATTTGAGCCTACCCCAATTCGATTTGTTATTACTTCTCACGCTTTACACTTTGGATGGTGTTCTCAATGCCTACTGCCAGATGGAGTTGCTTTACCACACCTACATTGAGATATCACATTTAGAGAGAACAACCCCCACCCCCAACCCCCTGAATACAAGCAAATAAATAGTGATATTGTAGAAAAATGGAAACTAAATATAATGGATATCCACTGTCCTCTTGTTTCACCATTATGATTTGTTCTTGGGAGGAATGTAAATTATTTTTTAAGTTTCCAAGATGCTATCTTGCATACAAGCTTACCATGAGTTCATCAGCTAGTTCTGAAGATGATGAGAAAAGAAGGCCATTCTTTTCAACTTCTATCAGCTCCTTGATGCTTGACATAGAAAAGAAATATAGTTAAAACGTATTTTATCTTTACAATTTAACGAAGAAGCGCACCAGAAGATCTTACCAAGAATATGAAACAGCACAGACTGGAAGTCCACAGCCAAACATATCTACAACCTAATATACCAAAAAGTTCCAACAATGAGGGCATCTCACATAAACAACACAAAAACAAGAGAGAGATTGCAAGGAAGAGGAGCTAAATGAATTGCTGTAATATTGTTTTTCCATGCAAAAAAACAGATTTAAGGACACAATACCTTCATGGGTAGATCCAACCCTGATGAAGAAGTATGCAGGCAAACACCAAGATCTGCTGATCCTGAACGCATAGAAAAGGAATATACATGTAGGGATGGTAAAATACCGTGTTCCCACACCATTAGGAATTAGGTCGGGGACGGGGAACATGGTCCCGGCACTAAATCTTTTCATCTTGTTTTATTTTTGTACTTTTAAATTTAAATTGTATTTAAATAAAAGGAAATAATATTAAAATAAAAATAATTAATTAATCAGAGAGGTAAACGAGTATATTTTAATCCCTGCCCCTGACTGGGAGGGCCAGCTCGGAGCGTTGCCATCCCTAGATGTATAACTATTACCCGCAGGAAGTGAAATACAAGCCATCAACCATTTATAACTTACCAAGAAGCAAAGGGTAATCCTCTGCTGACAACCACATAGTACGGAACGCTACCCGTTTGAGGCTCAGCTTCCTTATTTTTTGTTCATATTTTTCCTTTTCTGGCCCTTTACCTTCAATTATGTAAAAAAATGATACTCAGTTTTCTAAAATGTAAAAAAGTTACTAGTCGAATAAAAGATTGTTTTGTATGAACAGTCATTACCAGTAATGATGAATAACAATCTTGGGTATGAGAATTGCTTCCCGTCACAGATTTCCTTCCAAACAACTTCATCTCTGGTCGAGTCATCCTCGTTTAGAAGTGCAGCAACACGTCTATCATACATAAGCGCTGCTTCCAAAAGAATGCTAAAGTCTTCATCTGGAGTCCTGGGAACAAAATCTTACCATAGAGTAATGATATTCAAGAAATACATGAATTGCATAGCTACATTGCCAACCCATGTTTATTTATATTTATTCTTTCCTTTATTTTCATATGATCTGAGAACAAGGACATGGGTGGTCATGAAAGGAAAAGTAAGCTCAGCTAAACTAAGATGATGAGGAATCAATTTAACATACCAGCTCGTGCTGCTAACAATAAGCGCTGGTCTATTTTGCTTCAGGAAAATATCAGTGCCAAGCTGAGCTGTAACTGGAGTTGCATTAGGATCATTGTCATCTAATGCTGTCATCCCTGCTAGAAGTGTTCATGTCTAATCCAAATTAGCCTACCACTCTCAACATCAACTTAAACAGTGAACCAAGAGAACAGTATTGCAACTTGCTTTACCACTACTAATGCAATCCTGAAAACCAGATGGCTGGCTGAGGCTTTTGCTGATCCTGCAAAATAACTAGATTGTTGTTTAAATTTAGGTTTATTGATTCAGTGCATTCTTAAAGCATTCTATGACGAATGAAGTTCACTTACCTTGTGCTTCTCCTCAAGGGAAGCTGGTCGAAAAAACTCAGGAGGCTGATCATATAGAACAGTGGCTCTATGATTGGAAAACAAAGAGGATGCAGGTAAATAACATAGGAGCAAGAAAATGAGTAAGTAGATATAAATATACGACGGATATTTGAAATAATACTATTACTTGATTCCCCAGTTCACAGCCAATTCATGTTGCATTGCCCTGGTCACGCACAGTGAACCATGAGCCATCTTGCCATACCGCTTCTCAATCCTGAGCATATACCAAAATTTCATATTTCTAAAATTGTGCAAAGATAGATCCTCAGTTCAATTAAAATAATAGGAATCTAATTTTACCAATGATATATTGATACGAAATAACTACTCCTTCCAAGTGATAGTGCAAGCAGCGTATATCCGAAATTATGCCAATCTACAATGAATGCCGAATGTCTCAACCAGCTAGCCCACTTTACACCCACAAGGGTGGGAACAGATGGCGGATTCTGCAAGAGTCAAATTCACATAACTGAACCAAGCTAGGCATTCAGAGGGTAAGTTACAACAAATACTTTAATAATTGAGATCCAATCAGATTGCTAGCAAAAAATTAGACCATGATGCCCAAGTACAGCTAGATATATGCCGGCCAGTAAAATTAGTTAGTGATGCACTCTCAAGCAAAAATAAAGATAATTGGGAATTGCTTCTAAACCATGTATTAGAACACAGGCAAAATTTGCATAAAACAATTGGAGAAAAACAAAGTGAGTATGCCTAATATGGATTTAAACTGCTACATTCGGAGTTAGTAGAACTTCTCGCCTTATGAAGAAAAACAACACATACTAAGGCATCACTATAATATAAAACAGGCTAAACGTTCGCCTCCACGTGTCGCCATATCCCATCGTCTTGATTTTATTTATTTATTTTTTTTTTTTCCTTCCACCATTTTTTCACACCATTCTTCTTCTACCTACTGCCTGCTTCTACATTATCTCACGCAACCATCCATTCCTCCTCCATTTCTCACGCCAAACTTATCTGCTCCCTTGAGTTTGGTAAAGTAAACGA